>OZ026630.1:57491936-57614436 GCA_964020975.1 Hermodice carunculata | reverse complement strand
TTTCGTTCCTACGAAATAATATTTCGTTCCCACGAAATAATATTTCATTCCCACGAAATATTTATTTTGTGGGAACGAAATAATTTTTTTTTTCATGTCCCTTCTGGGGCTCTGTACAGGAGAGAAGGTCTAGACAGAAGTGACAGACTCTGTAAATGGTGTTTAATTAATCAAGTAAATCTTGTATAGAAAATGAGTTTCATTTTGTAACTTAATGTAAATTATATGAACAACTGAGTAGTTCTTTATTATCAGAATATGTAACTAATTATAAATGTCAAGATAGCTTTATAAAACTTGCGAGATCAACCAATGCACGGGAACAATGTAATCTTGCTGAATTTATTTATGAAGCATTTAGGAAAAGTGATATTTTTCTGTCACCCTCAGAGTAAATTTGTACATTTCTGTAACTTCTCAATTATTGTACTATGGGCCGGAGGCCTTGGATACTGGAAATAAACTAGCTACTCCTCCTAATGCTAAATCCATCCAGGACTCCTATGCTCTCCAAATATTGCAGGACATATTAACTTCTTTGCATTGTTAAAACACTATGTCATCATGTCTTTCTTTCTTTCTTTCTTTCTTTCTTTCTTTCTTTCTTTCTTTCTTTCTTTCTTTCTTTCTTTCTTTCTTTCTTTCTTTAATTCATTCATTCATTCATTCATTCATTTATTTATTTATTTATTTATTTATTTTCATTATTATAATTTTTTTTTTTGATGTAACCATGGCAGCGTACTTTAAGGACATTACTGCTTATATTTTCTTTCTTGACATTTCTTGTGGAAAAAAAAAAACAAAAAACCAGGACTTGTACACTGCCCTTTTACTTTCCAAAAAATTAGGACTTAGTACCCAACTCATGCCAAGGAAAGTTGTTGACTCAAGTCTCAATTCAAGGGGGAAAGGGTTAAGCTATTGGTCCAGTCCATTACTAGTTATGATGAACCCAGTCTTGAGAGACCACTTCTACAAAAGACCAAACTGTGGTTGGTGAAAATAAGTAGGCCTACCAGGTAAGGTATGTTGAACAGGTGGTCTTTCAAGGCAGGCAGGAACTCATTTGAAAGGTCTCTTGAGACAGGGATATTTTTACTGGGTCCAAGTAAAAATCTGTCTTAAAAGCGGACCCATAAGGACAAGATTGTGGCCTTTAAAAGCAGATGCTTTTTCATCAGAAGTATCAATAACATGAGAAGTACAAAACATAGGGTCTTAAAATGTGGTTTATCATAAGGGTGGTCTTTAAAGAGAGGGACCACTGTATGGACAAAGGATTAGCATCACTGTCATGTAATTTGCCAAAAACACAAGAATATGGTGCCGCTTGAATGTCCGTGTTTTTAGTTGTTGGTCATTATCTGCAGCTTTTAACCTGTGCTTTCTCATACGGGTCTTTCATAAGGATATGGTTAATTGTCCATTCACACTCCTGTATTAACTAGTCCATGTATGTTCTCCAAAAATAAGCAAGACTGTATGTTCAAGAATCTGTATTTTTTATTGGGCCTGTAAAAACAATATATATATAATATTTATACATTCATGGGTGATCCAGCCCTATTTATCACCTGTGTGAATACTGATTATACCACCATGCTGTACAATTCAGAATTGTAGTTAGTCATCTTGTCCTTGGAGACAAAGAAAAGGCAAAACCCCATTAAACGGGGGGTAATGGCAGCTACAGGACGATGCACTAATGGAATAAAGCCTATTACTTTGTACCTAATTCCATCATGCATGCAGAATTTCGGAGACTGAAAAGCTCTGCTTGATGAGGTTTCAACCATATAAATGGGTCACACATTGATCAGTCAATGCCCTAAGTACTTGAGAAATATATTTCTACATGGTAATTGTACACCCTGAAACCACCTGAAATACAGGTACACAAGCACAAACAAGGCCACATCACAACAAGTTGCAATTCAGTTCCAAAGTTTGATCTCGTTTGTTCCTCCTCACTTTCATATCTTCTCCTTCATTAATTCTACTCTATCAGTTTTCTTTCTCATCAAAGCTTTAAATTATTTGGACATCTCCAATTTTCAGTGCTCACAATCACTTAGAGACTGATTTGATCTATGATCAATATACATGTACAAGGATTTCTGTGAGTTTCAATGAAACCCCAGTGGTATCCATTGGATACATACAATTTACAGAAGAAATGGTTCCAGCACATTCAACATTGCACAACCAGCATGCTTCCAACACAATCCCACGTTCCTGGATTTCACTCGACCCATACACAGTTGATGTCAAGCTCCACAAAATAAGCACTCTGCTCTTCAAGTAAGCACTGAATACCATTGCCCATGTGTTCATCACTCTTCGCTGCCTGTATGATCCCTACAAAAATATCTATGTTGACAGTCATATCAGACATCTGTTTGTAAAGTGACTTTTCCTCACCATTCTCAAACTTTCCATGACTACCTTCTTCAATTACCACTCTACATTGCATACGTTTAAACCAAGGTATTGTTTGACTTTTTGAATTCAAAGAAGAGAGTTTTTTTCCTTCCTATCATGCTCTTTGGTGTTCATCATACCCCCATACAAAGTGGAGATCAGTCTGTGTTTTATTTTTGTATGCACATATTAATAATTGTAATAGTTCAGAACTGTACTGATGAAAAATTTTGAAAAATTAAAAAGCACAGAGAGATCTCATCAAAATAATTTTTATGCCAATTTCCCAGTTGACCATAGGTGGCTATACCGTAAGCCTTCAATTAACAGTGATGTATGGCCAGCTGACAACAAAATCTAGCTGCACAGCACAATGTTATGATGTTTAGCTAAGGCAATACCTTGGTGTAGACTGTATTTGTAACATAGCATCTACATTTTATATACACTTTCTAGAATGTCCCTAGTCCTACCTCCATAACAGTGTGCAGTCTAATGGCTGGACTCACATTTGCACATACATGTAATTACTATCAATATGGCAATTTTATGTACATTTATTTGCAGCACTTTGTTGCATAGGCTAAAGCTTTAACAATGTTCTGGCAACCTTGTATTCAACATAACTTGTTGAATTAAGTAGACAGTAAAGCACAGTTCCATGAGGTAAGCATCATTTTCAACATAAAGCTTTTGAACAAAAAAATCTAAGACCTTTCAAAACCAACCTACTACTGGATTTTGTTATCACAATTTCATTTGCTTCAATGAAAACATGGAATTCACAGAAATAACTTGTCACAGACTACAACAGGAATTCAGTGTCAATTAACTTCAATGCCAATGACTCTTTTTTTATCTTCATGATATTGTGATCTCTTAAACTAGTGGAATCAACAAAACAGCATGTACAGAAAACTACAATGGCACAGCCTATCAATCATATCAACCAATTTGGATTTCCACTGATGGATTCAACAACTTTTGGTCATTTTCTGCTTCACGTTTTATAGTGGGGACGCTTCCATACCAATCACAAACACAAAGAGTGCTACTGTCATGCTTTGTCACCTGCTGAGTTTTTTAAAAAAAAAAAAAAGCTTCCACCAAGCATTAAATACCAATCAGACTGCTTTAAAAACAGTTAAAACTTATCATTTTCATAAGTGTACCAAAAGCACTCTTGTGTGCTTCCTCATCCAAAAAATTATACCAGCCAAACCAGCGGGTGGTCATGTCACTTACTTCAATGTTTGTTTTTCCAACATTCCTGAAAGAAAAAATGAATTAAGTAGATAGGAGTCTTGTTGGCATGGCACGCCAAAAGTTAATAGTATTCTTTGGGATGTGCAAAGGATGCAGTTGACTAGATCTTTATCCACAGGGGGAAAGTATTCGAAATTTTTATCTGGATATCTGTCATGATATTGCCAATTAAGGGTCATAATCTAACCATAAACAATTCATGTACACTTATGAAAATTACTTTAAAAGATTGGTCCCTTGTCTCACTGAAAATGTAGCATGGTGGTGGTCATGTGACCCATGTGGTCATGTGATGAACACACCTGCATACCACTTGATCAAGAGATGTGGAATTGTCAACAATACAAGCACCTATAGGATATCTTCTAATTAAATATACCTAATGCTTCTAGCTAATATTCACCAGCAAGTTACCACTCCTGGTACAACTATTTCAGTTGAATAAAAGTGTAAATTTGTAGTACATCAGTTAGTCAAGTTCCTACCTAAATTTGGACAGTAACATATACAACACTGACATGGGTAAATTACACAACATTGTAATTACTTTCTTTTTCACAACCCTAATTTTTTTAAAAGAACTTTAACTTCTACAAAATTTATATGGTTACACCATTCTTTCCTTTACCAGCACACATGTATTACTCAGAATGCAACAATAAAAATCACATTTCATAAAACATTTTATCTAAAATCATAAAACATTTTATCTAAAATACACAAGGATGATTGAACACATGGTCATATTCACCTATGCGTTTTATCAATATGAAAATTCCTTTAGCGGTAATCCCATGTTTTAGATGAACAGCTGGTCACCATTAAGTAATGACCCCAAAAATTAAACATGAATTTCATTGAATAATTCCATGACCAACTTCCGTTAAATATAAAGTTTAAGAAAAAATCCTTTGAATTGCCACATATATAATTTCCATGTATCATAAAAATAACATTTTACATTTGTCAAAATACGTTCTTTTACCGTGCAATATATATAGATCACATGGTTGTTTAAGTATGAAGAATAACATCAGTACTATTTACAGTTTTAAAACCCTACAATACATTGTGCATACTGCTTTCAAGACATAAAAATATCTTTGGAGATAATCACAAAAACATGGCAAGCCAAGACATGATTGCAAAAAAAAAGAAAAAAAATCATTTGTCTTGAAGGAACTTGCAACAAGAGTCTTGCTGGCATTTTCTCTCTCTCTCTCTCTCCTTTTTTTCTCAATGTGATCCCTGTTTATCACAATTAAATTCTACTTTGTCCTAGTAAAGTTCGAAACCAGCACAATTATGCTTTTATCTTATGCTGAATATAAAATGGTAAAAGAGTTGGACATTTCAAAATTCATAACCAGGCCTCTTCTTCCTGAAGGATCAAGATACAAAGCTACTCAAATTATATAATTCAATAAATCCTGCATTGCCATTACCAATACATTTAATTGTAATTATGTTTCTTCTGATTTTCCCACCACAAAAACATAAAAATATTTAACCAATTATCATACAATAGTAAAGCTTTACTCACTTGAACAAATATATACAAAAATTATGTCATTTGAGCATCATATAATTTTTGTCCATGAAATCCACGGCAAATGCCCTCAACGTGCATGAATCAGAAAACTTAATACCAGTTTTAATCTCATGAGCACCAGTTTGAATTCAGACATTATAATTATTTATAATTGAACTAAGTTTGCTCTGCTTGTGAACCATGAGTCAGAGCGCAATCTCTAACTTTTTTCCATCAAATTATAGCTATATTACCCTGAAAAGCTGGAGAAAACAGACTGGAGTACAAAGAAATCCATATCCTCCAGTAGTAACATATTCCTATGCCAAAGATTTGTATATATCTTCCACATGCAGTATATTCATTCTGGTCTTTGTTTGCACATGCAATAAAACTGTTAAAACATTTTTGTTGTAAACTTGTAACTTGACACCAAACTGCACCGACTTTCATTTGGTGGAATTTTGAGATTTGTTAAAAATCTTATGCACACAGTAATCCTACTATTTTCATAGTAAGTTACTTGAACATGTATATCATTGCATTTGGACTGAATGGCCCAAAACTTAAAAATGTTCTGAACTGCTTAATTTATTTTCAAGTATAACCATGTACAAACTCTTTTAATGAATTGCAGATGTGTTGATGGTAGAGATTTAGTATCTACTAAAAATGCATGGCACCCATTTTTGTGGAGATATGATCATATGTGATGGAATATGCAAACTAAGTACATAAACAGTATCTTGGACAATGATCTTTAAGTTTTCTCTGCACATTTTTGTCTTGAACACAGATCCAAAACTATTGAGAATAACTCCTGCACTTTTGGGGTTTAGGTGAAAGTTCATGGGCACTCACAAAGACAGACACTACACGTTTATGCATAGACTTTGTAAAGATGCATGGGCTATTATTCTCTGAACTTAAGTCAATGGGTCATTTATAAGGAAAAAAATAGTAAAGCTGCACTTGACACCTTAATGTTCATCAAACTCTTGAGTACAGTGGTATCTATATATATAAGAAAAGACCAG
This sequence comes from Hermodice carunculata, assembly GCA_964020975.1. Taxonomy (NCBI): domain Eukaryota; kingdom Metazoa; phylum Annelida; class Polychaeta; order Eunicida; family Amphinomidae; genus Hermodice; species Hermodice carunculata. The sequence goes on along the minus strand of OZ026630.1, from coordinate 57,608,178 downwards.
ATATCCTCTTAAATTAAAAAACGGAGACAAATATCATGCCCTTAATACAACCAATTACATCTATACTCAAATGAATGAATATAGCCCAGTAAATCCATCCTGAGTAACCTGGACAATGCTGACATAAACAGCTTCTACACAAGCAGCTACCTGCAGGTTTTTCCCCAGAACTGAACACTGAAGTTGGCAACCTGTGTGTGTTTTGAAACACAAATACACAGTTCAAATTGATATACCCTTCGTGTAGCCATGTTTCCTGTTTTAATTAAAACTTGCTTCAAACAGCAACATGAAAATAAACCCTACCATGCATTTATACATACAGACATAGTTTTTGGGTGAAATTAAATTCTGTGAGATTCAACTTCAATCATATCAAATAACTCTGGCAAGTTTGTCATGTTAATTGGTCTTTGCTGGTTTTAAAATACAGTGGTCCCCCTCTTGTAAGGCCACCCTGAAAAAAGGCCACCCTGCCTACATAGGCCCCTTGCCATGCAGCAAGTATGGTGTTTTCATTTTATTTTGCCCCTCAAGAGAGGCCACCCCTCTCATAAGGCCATATTTCTGGTGCACTTGGGGTGGCCTTATATGTGAGGGACCACTGTACACCTTAATTTTTAATTCTGTATACTTTGTATCATCAGATTCTCACATTTACTTCACAGTACTACTGTCAGGTGGTGCTGAATAATTGATCTCCAAGAATGTCACCAACTTGTACATCTCCAGTCCGGGAAAAGCCGACTGCATCCTAACCTGTGGCTGCATTATAAGATGGGCAACTATTACCGTTGTAATACCATCTTTGCCTATATACGAGTGTGTGTGTATGTGTATGTGTATGTATTTGTACATATATATAATATATATATACATATATATATATATATATATATATATATATATATATATATATATATATATATATATATATATATATATATGTCTGTCTGTCTGTCTGTATGTATGTATGTATAGATATATATGAGAACAAAAGATGAATTATGAGGTACAACTACAATGAGATGACGTGGAAGGCTTTCTGAAAAAGTTCTTCCTATATTTTGGGATTTCAGCTTTTGGCATCAGCGTTTCTCCTGGGGTCATACACACTGATGACCATTTCAGTAGTGTTGGTCTACAACTGCTGGATCATACTTGGGCAGTAGCTATTACTGAATAACCAGGGTTATCTACAGCAAATGCACAAAATTCACCACTCATATCGTGTTCCTCTTCAACACGTGGCAAGTTTGGTGGTTTTCGCAGTGAATCTCCTTTCTTTTCTGAGGAGTCCTTCACAAAGAGCAGCTTGTTGTTGTTATTCTGCTGGAGGTCCCAGCACACATAGTTATTGGCATTGGGTGGACACAGTATAACAGGATTCTGACCCTGGACGGCTGTTCCATTTTCCACAAATACATCCTCTGTACTGGCTGTTTCACTTTCACTACTACTCCGTTGACTCATACTGTTTTCACGCTGAAAGCTGTCATTGTGAGATGATCTGTCATCGGTGGACAAGCTACCTCGCCCACTGTCAATACTGATTTGTCGGTAGAAACTCTTTGGGGTTTTGAAAATTTCATTGCTGTTGACAAAGGTATCACTGGTGTTGACATATTTGTTCACATGACCATTCATACTCCCATTGACCTGCAAAAATATCAGAACACAAATTATGAACTGCAGTGTATGTATATCATACAGAAATAGTCCAGCTTGCACAGTATACATGCACATGTATTTCCTTCATTGTTTTACAAATTTAAAATAACCGTGCAGGACCGATTAAATATCTCAAGTTTTTGAAAGAGTTATATACCATATTCAGGGTCCAAAATTTACATTTTGGGTCAATATCCAGCCAAACCAGAAAGAAAAAGCATTCACTAGTCAACTACAGTTTTTACAGATATAAAGAAAATTGTTTAAGAAAACATCTTGATTGCCAGTCAGACCATATACATGTACATGTATCTACACTAGCAAGACACTGATTTGCTGATGCTTACTTTATTGGAAGAAGATTTCCTCTTTTCAAGGTTATACCTACACAAAGTACTGTTAAATTTGATAATGAAGATCCCCAATTGTCCCATACCTTGATGACAAATGCCAGTGCCCATGTAAATTTTAATCTGATCATAAACTTAATTCTGATAAAAAATATGTACAATGCAGTTTGACTGTATGTAATTTATCCTTTGAGCTAACAGCATTTAAAAATCTCTCTTTCTGTTCCTGTTCTGTGAAATTTGAAGGAACATTTCGTTAAGTGAATATATGTCCCGAATCTGCTTAGTCCAGTATTCAATGCAGAGCCTTTTATTGACTCATATGTGAATATGGCAAGGGAACTATATTACACAATATTTGAAATAAATTTGCAGCACTGTGCTTCACCTACCCACACCAACTCATATACCATTGTTGACAATCATTTTATTCACTATACCTGTTGGATTATGTATCATTTGGATACGAATACGAATATTTTATTGCTTCGTTCATACAAAGAACATCGCAATACAAAACAGGACATACATAACAGTGACAAGGTATACAATAAAATTCTACACTATACAGCTAGATCTATTCAGTCATAAATTAGTGGATAAGTTGCACCTGCTTACGAAACACGGGTACGAGAGGAAGTTAATTATTTGTCAGTGGATCAGGCCGAGGGCAAGGGATAAGGCATTGGGCTGTTGCGGATGCCCTCTAGTGAGTGATGACCTAACCAATCAAGATTGGTTTGGGTCCCAAGTCAGTAAAACAAAGCAAGTTGGTTTAAACAAGTTACAATGTTAGTTGAGTTTTCCTCTTTAGGAGGCACTGCTCTATGTAAGTGAGCACAGCCCTAAGAATCTCTGTGTCTCCATCATTATAAGACATAATAAATTTAAACTTATCCTGGGGACTTCAGATGTGGAAAGCTGTGTTAAATAAGTTAAAATACAGAGTTTCCCTTTCTGCATGATAGAAAGAGCAATCTATTATGAAATGAAACTCATCTTCAACAGCTCGCATGGGGCAGAGTTTGCAAAATCGCTGCTCGGATGGGGTCTTAGGGACAGTATGTCTGCCTATCTCTATTTGTAGATTATGCGCACTGGTCCGCAACTTGCAAAATTCTTTCCGCAAAGCAAAGTTCTTAATTGAAAGTAAATAATTTTCAACACCAAAGTCAGATTTGAATAATTTATAGCTGCGCAATTTAGAATTTGGGTCCTCACCTTGTACATATTTTGACCATTCATTGATAAAATTATCCTGCAGGTTCAGTTTTAAATGGCCGATAGCTTTTTAATAGAAGTACTGCCTTGATTCTCCCAAATGATACTGCAGTCTGAATTTTTCCACATTAACTCTATGAAAGAGGCCCAGAGGCTCTATGGATTGATGGCAGCACTGATTAAGCTTAGTTACCAGTATTTTAATTTATGTGATGCCCTACAGAGGGCACTATATTATGTAATCACTATTGGCAGTTACAACATATGGCTTTATGAAGCTCCCTGCTTATCATATATTGACACCCATGAATTGATCTGTGAAACTTACAGACCAAAAGACCCATCTGTGCAAAAATAAAGTAATCAAACAGCTCATATTTAAGACATTGTAGACAAAAACAACAGTGTCTATGTCTGTAATATTCTGATGATAGTCTTTAAAAGCAGGTTTCTTTCATTCAAATACAGAAAGACTACTGTTTTTTCTCATTCACCAGAAGTTTTACTATTTTTGAAACTGGAACAGAGGTTATCAGGTAGATAGACACATTCTCTGTCAGCAAAGGTCTGGTGGCAACAACCATGTCTGAGCCTTCTTCATATATACACATGTACTCTATTGACAACTTTACAGCTGCTTGGAAGTTAAGTAAAAATGTGATAATTGGAACTAACATACAAAGAAAATTTTTAGTCAGTTTTACATTGCTTTATAGGACCTCTCATACAAGCAACAAAAAAAAAAAAAAAAAAAAAAAAAATCTTGAGACACTGTGTTGGTGAGAAGAGATAGCCTTGGAAAAGTCATTCCCTCAGGTTGTTCTGTCCTCCAGTCACAGTAAATACTGAACGTGATTGTGTAGTATGTCCAATATGGATGCACCGCAGGTGCACTTTTCATAGGGCAAACAGACAGTTGGCCAGGAGGGAAAGCCTTGGGGTCTAGTTGTAAAGTACATGCAGTGCAATCTGACGAGGGAGAAGTTATTGTCTTGCCAATGTAGCACTAAGGCTGGCTTATTCTCATTCATGGCTGCTTTCCTACAGGCACTGGATCTGACTTACAGTGCACTGAAGGGTGTCCCTACTTTTGGTTTGTCAATGCCTGCAGTTCCACCAGGCAGTTATCAATAACTAATAACAACAAGAACCCAGGCTTTCCCTCCCAGCCAACCATCTGTTCACCTGACAAACTCTGGACCTGTGATCCATCCATATTCCACAACCACATTCAATTTTTACTGCAATTTTAGAACAAAAGAACCTCGGGGAAGGACTACTCCCTGCCAGTGGAGAGACTGATAGAAGAAATGCACACAAATTGATGTGAAGACACTAGCAATGCCCAAAACAAATATTTTTGTTCCTTGGGATGGGTGAATATATATAACTGATTAATTATCACTTTGTTTTTAATTTTATTCTGCTATGCATAAATGTGATGTACAAATACTTACATAGTCATTTGGAGTGGTATAGTTTGTTTTCTCAACATCAAGGTCATATGGATCCTGTAAATCAAGTTACAAAAAAAAAAGCTTTAAGAGTGAGATAAACTTCCAATTTGTTGCCAGGGATGGGTCTTAATTTATCCAAACTGATCAGGTATTATAATTTCCTGTATTTTTTTAAAAATTTTTTGTAAGCCTACAAATATCAACAAATCAAATTAAAAGACTGTTGAATGAAACAATATTTTGAAATTGGTGACAATTTCTCAACTGTTATTATGATCTAAAAATATTCAGGTTCAGTATATTGATCACTTGGCAATGATTATTCTACATGTGCTTATTTGGCTTTGTCTTAAGATTTGCATTTGAGGTGATGATGATGACGACGACGATGACGACGACGACGACGACGATGCTACAACAACAACAAAGGACACTGTGGAATTAAATAGCAATGGAAATTTGATTTGCTTGCTTCCAATGATATGCAAACTCCCTTCCACATTTCTATCTAGATGTACCATATCCATGTAATAAAAGAAGATCTGGCTTTGACAATACATACCTGCATTGCTCGTTGTCAAGGTAACAACACAGATAGTCCAAATCAAATTAATACTCATACACTAAAAACACAATACTCTACACATTCATTTCCCATTGAAATTAATGGTTCCTCAATGTTTCAGTAATATATGTTTCACACCATAACCAGATACCAAACAAAAAAAGATAAGTTATATTACCTTGACTTTGTCTGGTAGAGTAATCTCCACTGGCCGCACACACCAATTATGACACTTCTTGCAACGCCTGTAAAAAATAAAACACACAAAAAGTGAGCCACCTGTGAAGCCAAAGCAGATCAGTGAAACACACCACAAATGTTCAAGTGTATTGTTCTTCCACGACAGGACAAAATATTTTTCCAGTTTTCTATATTTTTCAAACTATCAACACTCAACCATCAAAATTTTGTAGCTGTAAGTTCTAAAATACATCTTCAAATAAAATAAACACAAGTTTAATTAATAAATACATGTAAAGAAACAACGTAATTAGTATAATTCCATTCCACTGCTGATCGTTACATCAATATACCACTTTTTTCTTCTGGCCAGAAGTTGTTGTACATTTACTTACAAGAATGACGTGACCAGGCCAGCCACCAACAGAATATTTCCAACGAAGCAAGCAACAGTCAAGCCTGCAATAACTGATCCTGTCAACCCTGCAAAACATGAAACACAATTAGACACAGGTACACTACCTACTGTTATATTGTTACTCTTGTGCTTCACATGATGTACCTGTAAGGTAACCTGTGAGTGTAGGCTATGCTGCAGGTTAGCATTTTACATGTCTCACCTGTGAGGGTGGGCTATGCTGTAGGTTAGCATTTTACATGTCACCTGTGAGTGTAGGCTATGCTGTTGGTAAACATTTTACATGTCACCTGTGAGTGTAGGCTATGCTGTAGGTAAATATTTTACATGTCACCTGTGAGTGTTGGCTATGCTGTAGGTAAACATTTTACATGTCACCTGTGAGTGTTGGCTATGCTGTAGGTAAACAGTGTGGGCTACGCAGCACACAAACATTTTACATGTCACCTGTGAGTGTAGGCTATGCTGCAGGTACACATTTCACTTTAGGCTATGCTGAAGGTAAACATTTAACATGTTACCTGTGAGTGTTGATTTTGCTGAAAGTAACAATTTTTCAGGTCACCTGTGCGTGCAGGCTATGCTGATGGTTAACTTTTACTATTATCAAAGACTGCCACTTCTTGTTCTGGAAGACCACCAAGTTTACGTGATTCAGTCTACAGTACATGCCCCTGTGACACTTTAGACAGGATTTAGACAATTTTTTTTCGCTAGAAGGAGAACCTCAAATGAAAACCAAAGGCAAAACCTTCATATTCAAAAGTACATGTACCTCTTCATAGTTTAAAAAACACAAACCAAAAACTGTAGAAATGACAACTAAACCTGCACAAGAAGATATAATTCTTTTTTTTTTTTTTTTGCCTAGTGTAATTTTCTTATAGATATAAGTACCTCTTCATAGTTTAAAAAACACAAACCAAAAACTGTAGAAATGACAACTAAACCTGCACAAGAAGATATAATTCTTTTTTTTTTTTTTTGCCTAGTGTAATTTTCTTATAGATATAATTCTTGCAAAATTTAACCCCAACAAATTTACTCCTTGAAACACTTACATGTGTCAGTTGTAGTTTTGAAGATTGGATATGACGGATGCGAACGGTCATTGGCAGTAATGCTGATCATATCAACCCAGTACTCCTGGTGTGCCCACAGTCCTTGCAGCGTGTACTCAGTCAGGTCACCTGACACGCTCACATTCTTCATATCACCTAAAATGAGTACCACATACATGTACACATCCCAGTTAGTGAATGCTTAAACTTTAGAGTGCATGCTATTTTATTTTACAAACATATGAACCATCTATATTGTATCTTTCAAGCTGTCACATTTTACTAAATCTATTCTCAAGCTGAACTGCAAGTTTATTCAAGGACACATGTGATTTTTTATTGTCAAAATTTGTTATCACCACTAATGTTTTTTCCCCATTTCTTTTCACACAGACACACACAACTTCCACATAACTTAACAGTAATCATATGAAAATAAAGTGGAGGCCTCTCATCTCATGGCCCATTGTCCTTGCTAAATAACTAATTTACAAACTTTATTACACATCGCCAACATTTTTCTGGTATACATTTACGGCCTAATTTCATGTACACAAAAAAAAAGAAAAAATGTATGAAAAATTATAATCTATATCCTATACACACGTACATTATAAAAATCACAGTTCTTGACAAAGAAATTATGAACTTTGTAATAAAAACAATGAATTTTTGATGACTTATGTCACGGTGATAACATTGATATTTCAAAGGTGCTTAAAATTTTCCATAAATGCATGTATGTATGCTGCACTTTCAAATGTTGGGAAATGTGTCCATTTTGTTATAATGCATTGAAATGACAAGAGTCACTTTTATTGTGAAGAAATATCAGGTAGGTACGTCACTTACCAATGCACTCTCTGTCCTTCGTAACAGGGCACCATCTTATGATAAAACTGGTAATATATCCCCGGTAATCTGGACTGCACGTCACTTCTTTCCATCTGAAGGTAAGACTGCGGAATTCCTGGTGACTGGTGAAGTTGACATTCTTGGGTGGGTGTACAACTATAATTAAAACAAGGATAACTGATCCACCAGAGCCAACAAGAAATGTACTGGAGTTGAAACGATTGCCTATATATCTGTCTGACTGTTAAAAAAAGTCTATTAGCATAATGCAGAAAGGAAGAGATATTGTGGCCACTGTTAAGTGACACCTGCTCTGCTTGTATATATCATTATATTAGACACTATTCTATTTTTCAAGGCTTTCCCACATGACTAAAACTTAAAAAGAAATTTCAATGTGCATAAATTTTCTTCCTCCCACATTTTTGCTTACCACCATTCCACTCATATGAACACTGACTCCAAACCATTCCACTGCTGCTTTCTCCAGATTCAGCCGAGACGGCAAATAAGTATTCACCATATCTCTCACCAGATGGCAGTGTAATGTTGTGTTTGTCAATGGTAGCTGGCAAAACCTTCCACTGCAGCTCTTCCTGCAACATAAATTTTATGGGACATAAAGCATGGGAGACTAGACATATCTTTGCTTTTCCAAGTGGCTTTATTTAACTTCAGGACAAATGCCAGTGCTGGTTGGTCAATTTGCAAGTTGACAACTGCTACAAAATATGTCTTTTTCCTTTTTCTGCCTGTTTGTCTACATTTATATGATACTTAGGGTTCAGAAGAGGTACAACATGGATATGCCATCATAAAAAAAAAAAAAAAAAAAAAAAAAAAAAAAAAAGGAAAAAAAAAAAGCTTGACCATAGGGATGGATTTAGATTTGCTCAACTATAGGGAACACACAGCTCATGAACAGTGAAACCTGTCTTTTGTGGACACCTCAGACTGGCAAAAAATGTCCACAGTTGGCAGGTGCCCATAATAGACAGGTGTTTTTGACAAGAAAATTTACCTTTCAGTCCTGGACATAACTGTCCACATTATACAGGTGTCCAAATTATAGAGCTGTCCACAAGGACATGTTTTACTAAAACACCAACATCTTTTGAATATTACACACACAGAAAAGATATATAGGCTAAATTAGTGATACTTTTAATTGTCCTGCAGAGTAGAATACCCTTTTTTTTGGGGGGGGGGGGGTAACCGCTAGAGTCCTGTCCAGATTGATACGTGTTGCTGCCATGGACATTGATTTTGGTCTTCTGTAAACAACTTCATGACTAAAATATGTACAAAATTTTGTGCAAAAGAATCACAGAAATAACCTAACCGCATACATGTACCATACCGCAGTCAACATCTTTCCTGGGAAGACATTTGGGTACCCCGAGGAAAACTGCTATCTCAAGTTTGAATAGGAGTGTGGGCCACAGCAGTGGGATGCTGTTGTCATGGTAACTGTATCGCCATTAATGACATCATTACCACATCAGCAGGGGTGTTCAGGAAGTCACAACAGTTACTGTTTTGTTGCAATATAGTGTCAACAAATGGATCCCTTAAACACCACTGAAAACAATCGCCCTCATTGAAAACCTGTTATGTTCCCTGTCTTTCTCTTTTGACTCAATCACATATAGCAAACAGTGAACTGTGTTTAGTGTGCTTGTACAACATTAGTCAACAGATGCATAATCCATCCAGGAATCTCCCATTGTGAAGCCCAGCACGTATCCAATCAGACTAAGATCACCCTAATTCTCTAGAAACTACTTAACACAGCAATAAAACCCAAGCAACAAGTTGGTTACTTTCAATCTGAGGCCCTAAGACAACAGTATTATTTTGCGAACACCACCACAGTCACCACAAAATGTACTTCTATTTAATCACAGTTGATACACTAGAGGCCCATGCTGGAAACATGGCACTTCAGGATCCATTCTGGAAATTAACCCTTTTTTTCTGCCATGATAATTTTGAGGGGAAAAGTAATTTTTGTAACCTGTGAATGCCTTTTCCTTTACTCATGTTACTGTTATAACAGAGAAACTTTTTTCTTTACTTTATAAACACCATTAATAATTCCATGTGAATTACATGCAAAATAATCTTCACCAGCATCATGGTTCATTCCTTTGGGGCCTTTCTATTTGGTGCACATATAGTGCCATAAATATTATCTACACTTTTTCCAGAAATTACTCTTGACAATTTTTTTAATAGCCCTGCCATTTTGAATACTCATAACCTAACAAACCTTTGTTCTGCTTTTTTTTAGCCAGAGATAATGACTACACAGAAGAAAATGCTCACTATTATGTCCTTCCAAGCAACAAAACCTCAGTTCTGTTAGGCCCTAAATGTTAAGAATCAATCTTCTTTTTTCTTTCCTTCTTCACTCTTTTACCTGTAATTACACATACACAAAGACAGCACCACAACCAAGTGGCTCAAGACCTGGGGTGGTATTAAGAAATTGAATTTAATTCACAAATTTTATACCTAAGATTGAAAACAATATTTAAGTAGGATTTTTGAGCTTAAATTTAAAAAAATTTTCATGATTACTGCCCATGTCTGTCCCCTTTCTAAATGCTAAACTGGGTAAAAACAATTTTGAAACTGTTCGAGTTTGAGAGTGAGAGCGTGTGTGTGTGTGTGTGTGTGTGTGTGGGTTAGGGTTACAGTTACATAAAAGTAAACTGACTCTGTGTAAACTTTCAATCAGGACGGCAGTTTTCAATGGCTCCACAAGAGAAGATCTAGTTTGAGCCAGGAAAACATTAATGTGCTCTCGTACGTTTTTTTCTTATATGATTCTTATGAGTTTCCTATAAGACTCTTAGTTGCATGGTAATTCTTATAATTTCTTATAAGAAAACACCAACAGTAAGAAACTTTGTAAGAAATATCAAATTCATTTCTTAAAAGAAAAACTATAAACTATGGGGGGTGGCTAGGGTACCATAAGCTGAGCACAGATGCCCTGGAAATATTGATGGAACAATGTGTTTTGCTGTGGTTGGTGCCATTTTGACTTTTACCCTGCTCCTCTTCTAATCTGAACACCTATTGGCCACTGTTTGAAAATGCTCCAATCAGCCAGCGTGTACAATATGAGCTTCAGTTCTGCTTCTGCTCTGACATGGTGGGAAAGTCTGATTGCTGCAGGTAGGTACATGTTGTTGAATCTGTTCCATCTTCATATTACTTAAGTAAGCATTGGTAACAATAAATCTGTCAGTGTAAATAATCAACAAACACTGGACTTTATATCTTCATTACTATTTTTATGAATATATTCAACAAAACATGTATTTTCATAGCATTTTCCTGGCCTGAATCAGTGAATGGTTCACACCAGGGAGTACTTGCTTGTGCATCATCTGCCAACATGAATTTAACTATGGCTCCAGTGGCAAAAAGGCCATTTTCAAGTATATCTAGTTTCCTAAACACATCAATAAATGGCAAGTGCTGAAGGAAAATTTACAAATTTAACTGACAAAAGGCAGGTATGAAATATGAAGACTTTATGTATGAACTGTAAAAGGGCTTGATTTGTTGCGTAATCATTAAAAAAAATTGTATTTACTTAACTGTATGCAGTTTTGTGTAACATTTTTCATATCTGTAGATATGAAACATTAATGATTACAATTCTCATCGAAACAGATCTCCCAAAATGTAGGTGTGCTACATTTTAAAAAAAGTTCTGTGTGTTTGTGTTTTGGTACCTATTGCACAACATGTGCTGCTGTCGTGTATTCAAAGAAACACACCTTCCTTCAAATTAATGCATAGGCCTGGAATACAAATTAGTATACTCCTAATTGTTTTAAATTGATTTTTTGTATTCTTTTGTTGATTTTGACTTATTACTCAAAATGTATTTGAGGAAAGCAGACAACTTTTGTGTTATAGCAATGCATATAAAAAAACAAGCAGTGGAACACTGAGCTTGTAGAAATGGATGGGAAGGAATATATTAGCCCTGTTTATATTAAGTGATCACAAAATTTCATTTGCAGGCAATGGTTCTCAGAGTACTCACTGCCTCTCTCCATTGGCCCCAGTGTTGCTTAATCTGGCAAAGGAGCTTGCCAAAGACAAAAGAGCCCTGAACACATTAATGAATAGGACAAGTGTGTAATACAAGATGCAGTATGGGCTTACAAAGACATTTACAGATAAGACACTTGATGTCATGAGTGATTGTCCATTCAGCCTAAATATTGATGAAAATACCAGTAACACTAACGCATAATAAAAGTAATGGTTAGTTGCTTTGATGACAGACAGGGGGTGTGGTGCTCAGACACCTTGCATCTGTGGAGGTTAAGAAAGTACATGTAGATGCTATTACACTTTATGCAAAGATGGTTGAACTTTTTAAAATGCACAACTTGTCATAGAACAATTTAGTATCAATGTTGATGGACTCTTGTGTGGTCAAGAGAGGCACAAAGATGGACTTGAGCAAAACCAAAAAAAAAAAAAAAAAACTGACAAAAGCTTGCACCTAACCTGTACTGTGCTTTCAAGTTTTATAAGGTCACATTTTAACATTGTAGATAGCTCATTACTAGCCATAAAACGCAAACCAAATTAGCCATGTTCAAGTGTTGATCAACACACAATGCAAGTAGACCAATTTGTTCTGGGAGTGCGTTGTACATTGTGGAGGGCTGCTTACACAGGCAGTAGGGTGAAGGCATGGTATTGATACAGCTTACAGAGCTGGGTCGCAGTTTCATATCATCAGAGTGTTATGCCTATATGTGAGGCCTAGCCCTTGTGACATTCAGTGTAAGAAAATAAATGTTGACCATGTTCTTAAAGACCATATGTAAATTTGTCAACCAGTAAAATGACAAATTCAATACAGTGGTCCCTGCTATAAATACCACCCCCAATGAAAGACAGTACATTTTTTGTAAGACCACTCTTTTGAGACACTGATATGTTTTATATGTTACTGTACCTCTAATGAGAGACCACCTGCTTTGAGAGGCCACTTTTTGACCAGCTCTAGGGATGGTCTCTCAAGACAGGCACCACTGTAATAAAAAGATTGACATTACATGTATGTAAATGTTGAGTTGGAACATTGTTGACATACGGTCTGTCGCCCATCACCCAGGTCAACATATACAATTTATATAATGTTGATCTTTTTATTATTGATTTTTTTTTTATCTGAGGTGTAAGACAGCATCTGAAATAAGGCTGAAACTAAATCTGTGGGGCAGATATTCCATTACAAATTTACCAGCTTATATAATTAAAAGGTTAACTGCATTTTCACACAGTATTCATATTGTCTATACAAAATGCAAATATATTATCAAGTTTTTAATATGTCTTATCATACAGCCACATCAAGTGGGCAACAAAGGGACTGTCGAGTAAAGAGGTGGACAGCCCAGTGACTGCGTAACTTTTTAGATCCATTCATTAATTTTTCTGATCAGAAAATTTCTCATACGATATTTACAAGAATCTTAAAGGAAACTTACACGAATCTTATAAGAAATTTATAAACAATACGATTTTTTGATCCCGTAATTTCCTATAAGAAAATTTCTTATAAGAAATTTATAAGAATCTTACAAATTTATTATAAGAAATATTTTTGGACCTAGATGGGTGTCTAAATTTCTTATAAGATTCTGGCTCATTTGCATGCAAAATCCTTATGGGAAACATTTTATAAGAACCTTATATGAAACTCGTATAAGAATCTCATAAGCTTTTCAGCTGGAAAAAATTGTCTGTGGCAATTAACTCAGAGAAACTATTAGACTTTCATTTCAAATGTACACACACCTCAACCCAGATCAAATGCCTTCCTTGTGTTTTTTCTGGCCATGTGAGGTACCGAAACATTATCACTTCAACTGCTGAGTTCGGGATACAGCTCAATAATAGTTAAAAACACTTGTTGACATTTGTGTGGGAAAGCTTTCCTATGTCGACACTGCAATGTCACCAAGCAATCTATTTGAATTAATATTTAATAGGAATTTAGGCCAACAGCAACAATTTCCTGTTTAAAATAAATAAAGCAATTCATCCTCATCAACCGTATCACAGTTCAACTCATCAATACCGTCTGAACTATTGCATGACTACAGATTAGTAACCCACACAGTAATAAATATCTCCTGATTCAGTACATTAATGGGCTTCTGTTTGTTCTCTGTGTACATGTATTCCCAATAGCCTTGAGTTTTCATTACAACTGATGGAAATAGGGACCATACTGGCCACCTTTATCAATCACTGGCACATGTTTGCGAGGTTTAACCCTTCAGCTTACATAAAGAGCCTCAATCAGTACATATACCTTATGTTGCTTTGTTCTGGTCACTTCCCTCAGCCAAAACCATGTTGAGAAGTGATCAGTAACCAGTGTCATGGGCAAGCATTCCCTCTGCAGTGAAATCTATCTCAGAGACACCCCCCCACCCCCCCACCCTCCACCCCCGTGACTCTCTTAAGACAGGTGGTGTTTCGTAGGAGTTATAAAGCAAATGAAAAGTACTGGGCAAATTATCCTCCACAGCCGCTTTCAAGACAGGTGGTCTCTCATTGGAGTGGTCCACCCAGACAGGGACCACTGTTTTTATGTACAGTGGTACCTGCTGTAAGCAACCACTGCCATGAGCAGCCACATTGCTTTTTGTAGTCACTACGATTGGACATAGGAGTCAAATTCTTTGTAAAATATACCTGTGGTGACAGGCCACCTGCTGTATGTGGCCACTTTTTCTTGGCAGGAGTGGCCACATACAGCAGGTACCAATGTAATAGTCAGACCAGATTTTTGCTGTTTCTTTGTATTTCGAAGTGCAAAAAAATGTCAGCAGACAAGGAAAGTGCGTGAATAAAGCAAAGCACAATGTCAATGTGCAGACTTGTCTGTATCAAGTGACAAACTACTTCATTGTTATGTATGTGGCCAGACTACTGGTCACATCTGATTCTTCTTCCACTTTGCTTGCAGCATTATCCCACTGAAAACTGTCATCTCATGTTCATCACAATATCTTTTTGACACCTTTGTGGCAAAGTATCATCTGATAGAACATGACTGACTTTGACTTATGATACATTAGTGTCTACAGGAAATCCATTAAAATGCTTTTCAATCAAAATAATCACTGTTTGTACAAAGTTGTAAAAAATCATAAGCCCACAACACTTAGTAACAATGAAAATCACCCAAGGTGGAACAAGATACCAGCCAAGTAACATGTTTGTACCAGCTAGTGACAGATCTATACATCTAGAACACTTATCAAGTTATCATACTAGAACCAGAATTTCCTTCCTCTAGCCATTCTCCATTGTCAACATGAATGTTTAAAAATACAGCACAATCCCTAATTATAGTAGGCTCCCTAATTGTAGAGCATCCCTCAATTTTGCAAAGAAATTTGCTCCTATTCAAAAGTGGAATATTGGGAAAATACCACATGTTTTAGTGATTTGTTGCCTTACGTTATCTGTTCCTGTTTAAAAGCAAACATTTATAACAATTAGTGTCCTGAACCTGTTTCTATAGATACTGGTTGTATGCATACACAATCTCAACAATCATTCACTATTAAAGGCCTCAGTAAATTAAAAAGCAGATGATACATTTAAACTCGCACATCTCCTTCAGGAAATCCAAATGAGTAACAAACAACAGAAGACGCGATGGACTTTCATCTGTAAATATTTAAAGAGGACAATGTAATATTTACAGGCTTCAACACAACAAAACCTACACAGTGAGTACACTGAATAACTCTTACATAAGTAATGGACTCAGACCTTGCTGCGACAACTGAAGCTAAGAACTTGTGGCCACCTGTTACTGACATGATTTTAACCTTTTCCATTCCAGTGGGCAGCTTTGTATGCTAAGCTATTATTTGCTTGACCAATTGAGTAATTGTTCAGTTTATTTTCACATGTTTGGACTGAAATTATTGGTAACAACTGACAGGACAGGGAGCCCTGGGGCAATATTATTGGTTTAAAGCAGAAGTTCACATCCAACCTATGTCACAGAAAGCTAGATCACTCCCAGTGAAGGCTTGATGTTAACATGTTGTGTAGTACAGATCGATATAGGTTTCTTAAACAACTGTATGATTAACAAGTACAGGTGATATGTACAGCATTTACTCCACAATGCATTTAATTGGTTCCAGTCAGAATGGGCTGTTTTCAAGATATTGTCCACTCTGCCATTCTCAACTAAGACAATCAAGCAAACATCTTGACCAAGCACATGTACATAATGGGCCAACTATGTTCCACTACATAATCTGACTGGCAAACAAACAGTGATACTTTTTACAACTTGCCCACCTTCAATGTCAGATTTCCTAAATTAACCACTTCCCTATTACACCAACTCAAAGTAAATTGTCATCTGCTTTCACAATTTTAGATTAACTGTATTTACCCACGTAATAGTTGCACAAACTGAGGCCCACACTTCCACCCCCAAAATGTAGAATGTATATAGTGGGGCAACTCTGCAGGAGTGTGTGTGTGTGAAAAAAAAAAACTATAGTGTCAGACATGTACAAAGTCCATCAAACTGGTGCTCTAGTGGGGCCCATATTTTTTAAGTAAGATTTTTTTCCATTTGACAAAACTGCAAATGCAGCTTTAATTCCAGTTCCGTCTGATGCCATGTCAGCAGATTAGTGGATTGTCATGGTGTGTAAAATTGGAAACAAAAAATAGTAGTCGTCTGTTGGCTGCATACACTTTGACACAATGACTGTCTAGATCTATGCCAGCAGTGATAGTTAATGGAGGTGTTTCACACTGGGCGCTTGTGTTCTGGCTGAAAGAGAACCGTTTTCAGAACCACAAAACTTTATTTTGAATATTTTTTGGGGGAATTTATTCAAAATAATCAGTTAGACTTTTTAATCATAAAATGAAATGACTGGCAAAATTAAAAAATTATCAATGGCTGGCATGAATGCCAACAGGAGAGGTAACAATTGGCAATTTTATGTGTATTCAGTTGAATACACAACCTAATACACAACATTTTGTGGACTAGAGTTGTGTGTTCCCATTGAATTTATAAATTAGTTACTTTTGGAGTAAATGAAATAAAACGTTCACAATCCTTAAGTCGTACACCCACATTTACCAAGAAGAATCTGGTGTTTTTACATCCTTTTAATGGTATAAAGAATATAACTGCAATACCAACAGGGACACCATAAGTCTATAAAGTAAAAAAACTGGGACACAATGGTTATGTATGAGGACTCCCTCCAAACTGGTTTCAGCATGTAAAACGCCTTCTTCAGGGGAAGACAGGAGTTGAAAGTTTATTGAAAAGTAGTTAGCTAAAGTATGGTTTTTCAGGAGTTATTGCAGCTTCCAGTCTTAGCCTTAAGTGATGTCACAGCCTCTCTATCTATAGCACTGCAATATTAAGTAACAATTGTAAAATAATATTATGAGCTATTACTGCTGTAAAATGTATAAAAAGTTGTAGGAAATAAAGATCCGTGGATCCTCCTTCTCTATGTGTCAGTTTTTAGTAATTATTAATGTCTATATTCATAATAAGCCTTGTTTTATAATCATCTTTAAACCATCTGTTAATATAATATGTGATGAGTCCTGAGAATATTTCAAGATGAAAAAAAAAAGGTAAATAGCTATGAGTTCATCCTTTTAAGTAAATAAGTTGTAATTACAATGGAAAGTAATGGGTATACACAACTATAGACCTCTTGACTGAAGTGTCCTCTATATGAGGGACACAAAAACCTTCTATTCTTGCTCTTCTCTTTTGTGTTTTTGCATGTAGGTGTAGCTACACAGGAACTACATGTTTCTCTTGTCAACCAAATGTTGCCTTTAATCCATGTGCTGGCCTGCCATACTGCCATTGTTAATATACAACTATTTCTTCATATTTTTGGTCAGCAACAAAACTATAACTTTGTTACACAAACAGTGAATATCCAATCACTGTTTTTTTTTTGTTTTTTTTTGTGGGTGAGACACAGAAATGACTGTGGCCTTTAAAATGCTTGGATCTGACTCACAACTCACTAAGCCAATTGCATTTATTGCATGTTTCTGGGTCATTTCATTTACATATCTATGATGTGAAATGAGCATTGTGCATTTCTAAATAACATCCTGTACGTGCACTTGCCCTAAAACATGAGTACAATTTCCCATGTTTTTCTGGTGGTATTTATCCATGTAGTGTACCCAAAAAAAACCCAGTGTAACATATGGAAAAAAGTTTACTTAACACTGTATACTGAGAGGAATGTTAAATTTACACGAGAGGGATAATCAATTTTCAGCAGACCGGCATGTAGTTTGTCATTTTTCATGACAACATGCATGTTAGAGTAGCCTAATGTGGACTTGACATTTTCACCAATCAGATAAGCAAATATTATCAATATTTTGGCAGTACATATGATGGTTCTGCTGCAGTGGCGGAGTACACCGGTGTGACATTTAAGAGAAGTTTAGCTCCAGGGAGTATTTCTGATCTGAAAATTCCCTGCCACTTTAACGTTATGGTAACTATTGTATGGATAAATATGGTAAATGAAAAAGAAACTTCACAAGAATAATAGATGAACCAGATCAGAACAGCATACCCCAGGGAAAACTGTTCGGTCTTAATAAAAAGAGGAAAGGGTCTTACATAGATGAATATATTTTTTCTTTTAGTTTGAACAGCCATTGCAGGCATTTGGAGCATCAGTAAAGTTTAAGTTCCTGTAAGCAAGAGCATTTTTTAAGATCAGTCAAGCAGGCTGTGACACAGAGTGATGACCTGCCCAGCTGGCCTACACACAGGACGGCTTGCTGAGACTTCTTACATGATCTCATCAGACAACAGCTTACTGCTCACCTGATAAGGTACGACACACATGCTTTTGACCTCACAATAATGAGTTCAGTACACCACATATTAATATCATGCAGACATTTTTTTAACATCTCACTTCTTTCTACTTTAAGTATTCATGTATAAAGGATATTTTATCAGAGGGATATCCCAGAAAGTGGGTATAAATACATGACTGTATTGATACTAACAAAAAGTACAACTTACATAGCATTTCTGCTCACTCATGTATCCTTTACACCAATATACTGTGTAGCTCAACACGTCTGTCTCAGGAATTTTTTTCCAACTGAGTTGAACCACTGTTTTACTGTAACTGATCACGACCAGCTTCTTGACACCAGGTGGCACTATTTTTGAGAAATGAAAATACATAACATGCGTTTATTGCAACATTTAAGGAGAGGGCTAATCACAAACTGCTGGTAAGCACATGTACATCAATCTTAAAAATTACCCCCTGTGCAACTGTACTTACTTTATCCATTAATCTTTTAACCCCTGCCCTCCCTCTCCCAAACAATTTTGTTCAATTTGTAACAAGTATTCACATGTTCTCTTTAAGACGCAATGAGTGTGTAGAGTACATGAAACAATAAGGTATTGGATTATTTATTTGGGGGGAGGAGGGGCAAACAAATAAAAACAGTCTTGTGTTTTAGAATCTGTGTGCAGAACTAAGCCTACTACAATATGTTTCTTGTTATATATCAGATTCCTCAACCATGCTGTGACATAACACAGGGTGCTACTCACTTCTTTTTTGTGGCTCAATTCTGATTTTCTGTGCTGTGCCCATATGAACACCAGCCTGACCCATTGCCTCCACAGCAAGTTCTGCTCCTTCGTCATCACTCAGACTAATATTGTAGGACAGCTCACCAGGTGGCACCTGTTTTGAAAAGTCCCGGGGTGGTCTACTGTCAACAACTTCTGTGATGTCACCCATTACCCAGTACTTGATCCAAGGACCATTGATTTTCCTTTTAGGCACATTCTGGAATGACAGGTTACACCACAGTAAAAGCTGCATACTGCTTCTTGAATTAGACACTGTGTGAAACACATTATCAGACAAGACAATTCTTCTACCTTTGGCCATCATCGATACGCTAATAAAAAACACGAAAAATGGTGACTCATGTTATGGCATAACAAAGCTTCTGAATAGAAATGGAAAATAAACATTCATATGATTAAAATTAGTTAAATTTTATTTTTAAGAAGGCAATTTCATGTACACCACCATTAAGCCATTTTTTTCTGAGATATATAATATCTTCCAATAAGCTGGGCCCTGATTTCTGAGCCACTTATCTTATTTTCAACAAAAGATAAACATCTTTGATTGAAACCATTCAAGACTGGCAAATCCAGTCGTACTCCCATTCGGTGGGTCAGGGGACCATATGTAACAACAATGCACTCCAGCAATCTGTTGTTTCTGTCTCAATATGGTCACTTCATGGTTACATAACAAGAGCTTGTCATTGTGACAACAAATCAGTTACCTTCCAGTGGATGACTGCAATTCTTCTGTTCTCTTCCTCCCTTATCTCAAAGCCACCACGTGTGACCTGAGGATGTGCTGCTGGAACTGTTGACACAAGAAGACGAGCAACGTGTGAAAGACAGCCATCCTCAAGTCGAGAAACGCTTTGGCTCTCCACAAGTACCTCGGGACTTTATTTAAAATCAGCAAACTTCTTCAAACATGGATATCAGTGTAAACAAATACACAGACACACATGCATGCACGCACACATGCACGCACACATGCACGCACACACGCACGCACACACACACACACACACACACACACACATGACTGGGAAGATTTTTTAATGCTTTTCTGGACAAAATTATGCACAATACATGTAAACGTACTGTCAAGTATTATACACTGATGCTATTAATTGTGGGTTTTGCAACAATAAAGTGTTGCCTGTCATCCCAAATTATCCTAATTTCTTCTGTGCTGGGGAGTAAATTATTTTTATAATATTAAAATGTGTGATGATTCCATTGTAGTCACAAGGAAGGCCAGATGTGTTCCTTTGTCCTTTTGAAGTAACTGGCCCAAGCGTTTCAGAGAAAACACCTTTTTAAGAACTCCGTCTCCTTCAACCCTCCCCCCCCCAAAAAAAAATCTTGAACAAATGGATTAATTGAAAATTACAAAAGACTAAAGACATGTGACATATTGAACAAATTTCATAGATACCCTCCCCCTCCCCCTCCCTCCCCCGTTACATCTCCAGCAAGTTTAAATAAGATTTAGTCAGTAATATTAGACAAAACTGCATACATGTGCATTTACACTTGTATCCTTGTACTAATCATGCTAACATATGCAGCCCATAATTTATATGTTAATGATGAGGAAATGCCATCACCACCACCTAGTTAACTAACTTTGTAAATAAGAAGTCAAGAAACATTCCTACCAAGCTTGAAGAAAATCTAGCATGGAGTTTCAAATCAGGTGGTAAAAATTTCAACAAGGCCATGAGATCTCTAGAAGCTGTGACTCTTTGAGTTTAAATATCTGTTGTGCAGAATAATTATCAGGTGTCTCATACATGATACACAGACGAGAGGTTAATCATTCAGACAGGCCATAAACAACACTCTTTGAGGGTACTTTAAAGCCTTCAAGTATAATGACAGTATTGCGAATCTGCCACATAAAACCTGTTGCTGAGCAAGAGCGTAAAAAAAATTGTTTGTAGGGGAATGGGGAGAATGGTATTTTATTACAGCAGTGTACAGTACTTCCACAAACCTGGGCCTTATGCATTTTGAAAGTAGTTGCACTTAATTAGAGTAAATTAACAGTTTATTTTATTTTGAAATCTCCACAAATAAATAGGGCTCTAAGGACATATAAGGAGACAAATCTCCACAAATAAACAGGCCTCCAAGGACATACATAAGGAGACAAGTCACTTTCCTAGTTTTGTCTCAACGTTCCCTGTACAGCTGTAAGATTGTCAAATTACATAAAAGTTGATCACTTAAGTTCAAAAAACACAACAAATA
The DNA here is from genome assembly GCA_964020975.1 of Hermodice carunculata. Lineage (NCBI taxonomy): Eukaryota > Metazoa > Annelida > Polychaeta > Eunicida > Amphinomidae > Hermodice > Hermodice carunculata. The sequence goes on along the minus strand of OZ026630.1, from coordinate 57,586,428 downwards.
ATTTTAACAAGTGGCTGCTGATGTTAGGGATATCCCTCACACACACTTAATGATTTTTTTGCACCAAGTGACAGCACACGTGTAATTTCCCATTCATATCTAATGTAACTATGGTCCCAAAAGGTAATATTGGCCATCTACAGAGATTATAATTACTGTTGACCTTGACTTGACCTTTCAAGGTCACTCAAGGTTAAATAGCATCATAAGGAAGTTCATATGTCATTTCTGATTCATGTTTAATAGTAACTAAGGTCCAAGATGCACCATTTCCCATGTACAGATATATTAAGTGTCCATTAATAAGGTGCTTAATGAACCTTGCTAATTTACTTATGAAGAAGGACAAGTAGCCACACAAATGTATCAAAGGAATCTATTTAGTGAGTAAAGTGTTTCTGGCAAAAACAAAAACAAAAACAAAACAAAACAAAACAAAACAGTCCAAGCATAAAAGTTTGTGAGTGGTCCAGACAGACCCAGAAGAAAGTGTCATGGTGCTTAATGAACAGGGCAAGTTATTTAATGAAGCAGGATAACTGGCCACATAAAAGTATTTGAAGGCACATCTGCATCTCCTTTAAAATTTTGAGAGGCCTACAAATGAATTTCAGACAAATGGCCCATTTACAATTGGCTGTCGGGACAGATGAGCTGACAATAGACACAGACCAATCCTATGAGCTGAGCTGAGCTGATTGACAAGTAAGGTGAGCTATGAAAGGAATTTGGTAAATCGGTCATTTTCATTCCCTGTCCTTTGTGTGGTCATTTTTAGTAACTTGTGTACTTTATTTACATTCATTTTACAAACAAAAATCAGCTGGATTTTAATATGATCACTACATGTATTTTCTTTTTCGACTTTATTTCCATATTTTTTCATCAATTACTATTATTGTTCCAGTTTCCACTGTCACTTCGTAATTCCCACCAGTATAATAACTTTCTTTATCATTTTTTTTTTCACATTATTTGCTTCCACTGTAAAAGCCTTTGCACACATGGACATGTGTGTTTGTTATCAGTAAACAAGATGTCACGATAGTAAAACAGTCAGTGAAGCGTGCATAGATCTGAATATTAACACAACATTTGAAACACAGTCCAGCATAGCACTGCAGACGTATGACCTGATGGGATCACAATCAAACACGGACAGACATTTGTGGAGAACAACTTTTCATGATTTCCCACAGAAACAACATCTACTTCAAAACGTGTCCAAAATTCTGCAAAAATACACCACAGGTAGATGCAACAAATCAGTGTGTGTGCTCTCTAGTGTGCATAAAAACATTGGGCTCAACACTGAAAGGTTCGCATTGCCCATGTACGTCATGCAACTTCACTGCACATATGTTAAGCAAGTTCACTATACAATGTCATGGCCACCTGCATTCTGAATACCAATTATGCAAGGAAAAAAAGGATGTACAAATATCACTTTTAGGGTCACTACACTAATGACCTACTTAGCTTAATCCTGATTTTTTGAAGGAGACACAGGTCAACACTTTTTCCCAATAAAATTATGTGTCATAATGAGGTAGCAAAACACACATCCAGGAAATGACTAAGCTAGGATACTCTCAACACCTCAAGGCACATATATATATATATATAAATATGAGTATAATACATTCTTTCATTAGCTCAGCAAAAAAATATATCAGCCATCAATAGGTTGGAAAAAATGCACAACTCTTGTGTCACTGGCATAATAATCACAATCTGGGCAGACTCACCATCATCTAGAGTACGAGCCTTCTCCAGAGTCGTATTTTCACTCCAAAACCCTGCTGTCTGTGGCTTGGCAGAGACTTTTATGTTGTAATTTGTGTATGGAACAAGGTTTGTCAATGTACAAGTGACAAGAGTGCTGTTGGTTCTTTTTGGTAAACTAATACGCTTCACCTGAAAAAGACAAGACCAGCACAAATTTAAGAGACCCACCTATTCTTGTACAATGTTTTTGATACAAATTTTAAAACTTATTTTCTTTGGCACTTTTCAAATAATTTTGACAATGATGTGATGCTTTTTTAACTATTTTTTTCCCAAACATTTCAACCAGTACAGTGGTTCCCCTCTTATAAGCTCTGGTGTACTTGGGGTGGCCTTATCAGAGGGGAACCACTGTATGTCAACACTTGTTTAATAATTGACTGTTTCTTCCCATGTATAATTAGCATCAGTCACAAATTCAGCAGCAGTATTATGGAAAATAGCATTTTTTTTGGTCAGCAAAATGTTCCTTCGAAGTTTTTTGAGGGTATACATGAGTGATAAAGGATGGCCTGTGAAACTGAACTTTTTTTGTCCAAATCACCCAAATGCAATGTCAAACGCAGTATGCTAAATCTATTAACGTTTTTAAGTTGGCAATGCGTCATAATTCCATGTCTCCATCTTCAAATAGAACCAATTACTGCTTTATTGCTGTTATTGTCTGATAAATAAATTTTTAAAAAATTCTCATTACAAAAGCAAGCCTACCTGCCAAGAGTCCTTGTTTGGCTCCCACTGGGACTGGTAATAGACACTGTACACTAAGTCTCGCGATACAGCTGGGGATGGCCAGCTTACAGTTAAATTTCTCTTGGAAGTCTTTGATTCATGAAGTTCCAGTTTGAAAACAGGATTTGGTTTCACTGGAACATAAAACTCATAAATCAGAGACTGAGCTTTCAATCCATCAAACCACAGCTGATTTCTTCTCTCTCTCTCTCTGCTCTCTCTCCCTCCCTCCTTCCCTCCCAATAAATCTTGTCCATTTATGATAGTTTGATTTTCCAAAAGCACAGTATCTTACATTTCAAAAACAAAAAATCATCTAGTCATCTCCACTACAGTAAGAAAAATAATTGCTCAATTAGACAATTAGAACATGGTAAACAGGGTATGTGTACACATTTTGATTGGGCTTGATTCTAGTTAAGTGAAAAACAATGCAGAACAAGGATATGTGGAACAATTACTAGGGACCACAAGTTCCTGGTGTACTTACATGACAAAAAGTAATGACACATGTGATAACTAAATATTGGAAGAAACATGCTTACTCGTATTTATGCAGCATTATTTCAAATTAAAATTGCGTTTACAATGTATTGATAATTGGCAGATGCAGGCTGAAATTTGTGTAGCCTTTACACCCTTGACTTACTACTGACTTTAAGACTGACTCAACAACTTTTCTTGGCACGAGTTGCGCCCTTATCTGAGCACTAAATTAAGACTCAGTTTAAGACTGAGTCAACAGCTTTCCTTGCTGTGGCTTGGGTGCTAAGTGCTCAACCCATGGCAAGGATAGCCGATGACCAGGGGCTTGTAATCTTGACAGGTCTCACCTTAAATTCTCATTGTAATTGTTTTTCATTGCAATTGAAACTACTCAAAAATTCTGAAACAGGCGAAATTTGACCCCCACACAATTTTAGCCAATTTATGAGGGAAATGGTTAAAGTGGTAATGAATCATAAAGAAGACATGCAGGAGATGCCAATAATTAGTTTTTTCCTGATTTCAATATCTGTTTCCTTTTTTTCCCCCCTTTTTTTTTACTTTGTAATTTTTAGCACTGCAGTATCAAGAATGCAATCAGACACATGTATGGTATTATGAAGTTGAAAATTTCATGAGAACAATTACATGTACATATCATCCATGATTATTCAAACATCAAAATAATACACCGTGTCTGGAATACACATTCCACATGTTGTCTATTAACAAGAGCCATACACAAAAACACTAAAGCACATGACAATTTAATTTTGATATCCATGGTCTGTTTTGTAGGTAGGGAGGTGAGGCAGTACGTCAAACTCCCAGTTGCTGACCTGTGCTCACGGGTCTTAACTACAAACTTCCCTTCCAATCGTTTTATATCTCTCACTTTTGGACATGAATGTTTTCGTATACATATTGGCTTTAAACCTATAGAATACAAGTATAAGGTAGAAAATATACTTACCAATGTCACTGGTGTTGATTCTGACCCAAGGAGAAGACTGCGACCCAAGTGGATTCCGTATGTGAACTCTCATGTAGTAAACCATATCTGCACGGAAACTGTCCTGTCCATCTACAGACTTCCAGGTACAGGTGTTTTTCTTCCTGCCCATATGCTTACACTTGTACTCCCCATCTCTGTCAAAAATAAATAAACCTTAGTTTTTTTCCCTTCATTTGAAAGTGTACAGTGTGATTGTCAAAATGATTTATGGTATTCTTTCTGACAAGTGCCTTTCCAATTACAGGCATTTGGCCACAATTAACATGTTTGTGTGTGTGCGTGTGTGTGTGCGTGTGTGCATATGTGTGTGTGTGGAAAAAGGTGTTCAACAGAAAATTAGTGTCAAATTTCCCGGCTTCATACAGCTCACCTTGGCAACCGTTTTTTCCCATATGACAATGGGTCTGTATCTTCACTGATAAATTCAATGCACTGAGCAAACACCAACCTACATGTTTAAACTGGATCAACTTGACCTGTCTGAAATTATCATCCTTGGGTATTTGGTTGACCATATTTGACCATCATAACTTAGTGGTGTAGATAATTTGTGCTGTGAAATCTAGTTGTACCAGGGTAAGCAGGCATTGCAGACACCATTATAAATGTACATTTACCTGGAAAATTTCACTGATTACCAATTCCATATCAAGTGTTTTATTCAAATCCTCCAAGAACACTTACTTTGGTAAAACACTCCATATTAAATCCTGCGAATTTGTTATTTTTCCAACATGACGAGCTTGTTCCTCATATGTAGGTGTCCATGAACAAACCATTTTCTCCCAGTTGTAAACCATGCATTTTGGGACACTGGGCCTTTCTGGTGGTTCTGGAAAAAAAAAAAAAAAAGAAAAGATGATGACTTTTTGCCCCATACTACCAGGCCTGTGAATGGACTTTTTTTTGAGAACTTGCCCTTTTTCATGATCACAACAAGTGTAAGTTGCTGGTCATTTCCACTTGCTGTGGTCTCTAGGAATACTAAAATAATTCCATACTACTTGGTACAGTTTTCATGAAATATAGGCCTCCTAATGATAAAGGCTTGACAAGGTTCTGCTTTTGCCATTAAAGTATCAAACTTCTTTGACTTCTTGGTTGAAGCAAAAAGCCTAAAACATACGGAGACAGACCCACATTTTGTACGGTTTCAAAGACCAAGGACCGTTCACTCCTTCAATTGAAAGTGTAAATTATCTTGTCCCTGCAGGTTATGGCATATATGCTTTCTGCAGAGAAATATATTCAAAATGTGACTGAATGACCAAAATATGATTCGATGTACGATTCTTGGTCCAACAATATGTGCTTTGAAGCAAATAATTTTGTCCTGTGGGTAAAAGTGTCAGTGTTGATTTCAATAAACTGTAGTTCAAGATTAAAGCTTTCCACTACACATACCTTAAAATAATTAAACGGTAAGAATTGCAAAACAAAACAACTGTATATAAGAATTAGAGGTCTAGCAGGCACAACAGCAGTGATAAGTTGCTGGTAAGTATCACAATGAAAACTTAGTGGCTCTCTTGGCCAGTGTTATTCCAACATGACAAGTCATGCTGATAAAAATATTTATAAACATTCACAAGATGACATTATGCACTGTTTGCAGGCCAGATACTGCATTGTGTGCAAGTGGGTTTCAGCCATGAAGGCAAAAAGGGAGAAAAAATGAGCAAATTTACAATCATCACATTGTGCAAAACAGACAGGGACAGCCACCATCCATAGACATACCCTTTTAATATTACAGGCTCCTTAGTCATAGGGGCAAGTTCAAACAGGGACTCACGATGAATTGTATACTTAAAAAAAAAAAAAAAAAAAATTCCCTAATTTCGCTGTGTCAGGAAAGTGAACAACACCTACTGTGGAAAACGCACTTCCTGTTACATCCATCAAAATTAATTTTACATAAAAAGATTAGGAAGATTTTCTATTCAGAAATTTTTTTTCTTTTTTTTCTTTTTCATATCAACAAGAGAAAACTTTTGATTTTGTGGAAACAGATATAAACAGGTATGCAAAATTTGTTATATACTGCTGGGAAAAAAAAGATGCCCCCCCCTTGTTCAATATTATGCACGTGTTAAGAGGATGTGTGTGGGAAGTTTGTTTACTTCATTTTACCATTGCTTTTCACATCTCTTTTGGCAGGAAATGGTTGTTGTTGTTGGTAAGCTGCATGCATCAGTAGCGGATGTGACCACCACGCTTCTGTGCTTGGGACAAGCTTGGATCCACCATGGCATGCTGCTTGCCAGCTTGGTGATCTCAGCCTGGAGAATTTCATTCCACTGGTCTATGAGCCTCTATGGTAGTTGATCAAGGGTGGCTATGGGTTCTTCATACTCATCCCTGATTTGACGGCCAAGCACATCCCACAAATACTCGATGGGGGACAGGGCAGGAGAATGGGCTGGCCATAGCAACAATGGGATATTGTGTCGCTGTAGATACTGCATACTGACTCGGGCAGTGTGTGGTCATGCATTATCCTATTGAAACAGTAGCCCTGGATATCATTGGATCAATTCATCAACTGTGGGCAGGATCTCATCCACGTAGCGCTGGCCTGTTAGTGTCCCATTCACCCTGATGAGAGCTGTTCTCCCTGTTGCTGTAATTGCCCACCACATCATGACATTACCTCTGAGGCGGTCATGTTCAACTAGATATCCTTCTACAAAGCTCTTGGAAGACATTTGTCAAACCCTTATTCTTCCATTGTGGAAATCCAACCAGAATTGGGAATCATCTGACCACATCATGCTGGTTGATTGATTTCTGGCACAGGCTGCATGTTCCTCACACCACTGTACCCATCATATCTTGTGTGTAGGACTGAGAAGGATGCGATTGGCAGGGCAGTATGCCCTCAGTTTGGCCGACACTAGTCTCTTGTTAATGGTAGAGTGTGATGCTCTGATGTTGCAGGCCTGGTGCCACTGCTGACAATACCTTTTGGTGGAAAAAAACTCTGCTTATTCACATACTGGATCAAGGAATGGTTATCCATCCCATTTGACAATCTTGGTCGCCAAGAGATCCAGCCTTCCTCTTGCACCCTCTGGTTTCCTGGAAACGGCCCCACCACCTTTTTACCGATGGCCTGGAGCACCCCAATGCCCTGGCAACTTGCAGCTCGGGAGGCAAGCCTCCAACATCCCATTGATTCTGCCCCTGTCAAATTCAGACAGTTATGAGTGACCCGTACGCCATGGCATTGTGGATTCACATTGATCCCAGTAGTGCCATGGCCCCTTTATAAAGCCCATAGCTTTTCGCATCCCTCTGGCTGTTGTCTTGTTTTCAGGACATTTTTAGTGTGTGTGACTGCTCAGGCATACCCTAAGCTATACTGTTGATGTTACATAATATCCCATGCCACACCCATATTTTCCATATAAAGGCATATTTAGAGTGGCCCATGTTAAACCAATGAGGGTAAAAAAATTTTCCCAGCAGTGTATAAAGTTGTCAGTGAACGGAATACTCCCATGTAGTATGGGTTATCTCACTACAAAAATATCAGATACTCACCCCCAATTGTAACCACTTTATGATCCAATGTTTTGGCTTCACCACTCTCATTCACATAGCAGTACAAATGAATTGACTTCTTTTCTGTTGTTCTCCAAAACAATCGAGCCTTCCTTGGAGACAGAACTTTTACGTCAGGAAGCTTTACCTCACCAAGTTGAAAGTATATATGGCTTGCATCATAGGGACCATTATATTTGGTCATTGTGCAGTTGGCATCAAGTATGTCACCGAGAGAAACATACTCCTTGGCTTTCCATGCTACCTCCAGCTCTGAAAGCAAGCATACAAAAAATCATTCAAGGTTGCCGATCCCTATCTCTTCCCATGTATTTTCCCAAATTCTTTGATGACAAATCTCTGCTTGAGAACAAGCTAACTTTCGGTAAAATTAAAAGGCAATCAGAGATTGCTGGATCCATCCCCCCACCTCATTTATAACCTTGCTAATCACAGGTGACATCTGAAAATGACAATTGTCCACAAAATAAGCTATCACCGTGACCCAGATACTTGACCTAGTGACCTACTTTTACGCATGACACACTAGTGTGTCCAGATACACAGATGTGTAAAGTTTCATGATTCTAAGTCAAAGGACAACAAAATGACAGCCCGGGCATGAAGCGTAATTTAGTTTTACATAATTGTATCACCGTCACCCAGAACTTGACCTAGTGACTGACTTTTGTTTCATGACACAACTTTAGGTCAAGGTTTGTGTGTGTGTGTGAAGTTTCATGAAACTAGGTTAAATGGTAAAGGAATTATTGCCGTGACATGATTTTACAAGAATATATCACTGTGACCCAGATACTCGATCTAGTGACATACTTTTGGTACATGACACACCCTTATGTCCAGATGCACCTGTGTGTAAAGTTTCATTAATCTAAGTTGAAAGACAAGCAAATTATCACCCGGACATGAATAGCAGAGACACAGATACTTGAGCTAGTGATCTACTTTCATTTCATGACACACCTTTAAATCAAGATATAGCTGTGTGTGAAGTTTTCATGAAACAGTAAAGGAATTATAGCCCAGATACCATTTTATAAGGATATGTCACTGTGACCCAGATACTTGGTGACCTACTTTTAGTACATGACCCACCCTTATGTGTAGATGCATCAGTGTGTAACGTTTCATTGATCTAAGTTACATAGTAAAAGAATTATCACCCAGACACGATTTTACAAGAATATGTCACTGTGACCCAGATACTTGACGTAGTGACCTTCTTTTGATACATGACACAAACTTATGTCCAGATGCACCTATTGTAAAGTTTCACTGATCTAAGTTGAAGGACAAGCAAATTATAGCCTGGACACGAAATGCGGCTGGAAAAACACACAGAAAAAGCAATTTATATATGCCCTCCTCCGTTAGGAGGGGGGTATAATTAGCTCTAATTTTGCATGATATTCTGATTTCAGCTGCTGAATTATTAATATTAATCCACATGAATTCAGAGACAAATTTTCTGTAACAACATCTTGGTAATGCCATGTAGTCATCATGGATTTTTTTTTTGCCAAGATCTAATATAACTGTATCACATCAGAATATATATGTTACTGAAATCAAGAGAAGCTGCTCCCAAAATTTGAACTGCATGACAACTTTACATGTTTAATTTCTTTCAAACAGTTAGATTTATACTATCACTTACCTCCATCATTGAAGAACAGAAATGTTTCTCCAAGACAGAATGTTGCAGCCCATACAGAGATGAAAAGACAAAGAGTTGTTGCTGTTGCCATGGATACTGAAGAGGCACTGTTTTGGCCTCACCACAGTCCACACAAACTGGAGCTCAGTCCAGTTCTCAGCTGGAGTGGATGTAAAACTTCCGTCGACATCAACTGTATTCCGCACCCTGAAAGACATGAATAAAACAATATATTACTATGCATTATTCAGATTTTTATAAATCTCTCAATTTTTGAAATACACAAAAATATCTATAAACAGCAATTTCAGCACCAAAAATTGCCTATTGCATATTGATATACCTTGATAAAAAGAGAATTGATTTCAAGTGTGCACAGTCTCCTTGGAACAGTGCATGGACCAGTAGTGCACAATCCATCACTTTGTCAATGATGCAGGTTTCAAGTTTTGAAGGCTTTTATCAAACATCTGTAATAAAGGAACGGAAATAATCCTGACTTCTGCATAAGTCATGCGCAGTCTTTTTTACTTTCCTTTTTTCCTTTTTTTTCATGACCTTGTGGCTTTCAGCTGTGGCACCACAAGGAAACTGTTTACTCATTTGATTTCAGTTTCACTACTTGTACATGTTAATTATTGTTGTCAAGCCACAAAAATGGTATCACTAAAATGAATATAAGCTTAATGGTAAAAGCACAACAAGAAGTCGAAGATAACAAAAATACAAACCCCAGTACAGAAGTGTAAGTGGTACCAGCAGGATACAGACTGGCCCCAGCTCATAAACCCACAAATATTATAACAGCTGATCTATTTACATTTTCCATGGAACTTTTGGCTGTTATTTGAACTTGATTATTATATGCAGGGTCACTGTGAATCCTTTGTTGAAGTCAAATTAAAATGGGGCCGTAAATGATCCCACGTGTGTACGTCAAGTGAATTAGTTCCTGAACATCCTTGAAGGATTTTGACAGTAATTATGACATGCTTATGTAAATGTAATGGTTATCCTCTGAGTAATATGCTTGACTGAAATGAGCCTTGCATGGTTCCCATGTATCATGCTGAGTCCACAGTTGGCAACTATAACATGGAAACAAATTACTACTTGAAAATGAGGAATTTGAAGTCAAACAGCTTTAACTGTGAGTTTGAACATTAAAAATGAACAATGACTTGACATAAAAAGTAAAATCCAGATGATATGCGGCCCATATTTTACTCTGGGAAAAAGAAAAAGAAAAAGCAACACATGGATTTTCTTTTACTTTCAATACATTAATAAAAACATTGAGCATATAGTTTGAAAGATTTAATAAATTTTCTGATGTAACACTGGCGCTTCAATCGATGTAACATGGGCATTTCAATTACACAACAGTTACATGGTTTGCAGTTTGATCCTTCTGTTAGCATAAAAAATAGGTCAGTGTGACCTAAATATTAACACAATCAAATACATGTAGTTTAACCAACAAGTCAACAGTGATTGAAACCAATTCACCAGAATGCTAGACATAAAGTAAAATCAGTAAAGCATGAAAATTAGGTCATGTTGATCCAGACACTTACTCTATAAATATTGCATAGCATCCCATCCAATCCCAAAACCCGAGATATCAAATATTATGAAAGTCATGCATGAGTCAAAGATAGATGCAAAATAAGTTTTCATCCTTTGTAAATAATTAATTAAAAATAACTAAAATGTTCAGAGTACTGATACGCGATACAAAACAATGTTTATGTCAGATTCAACCTTAAATTGTTGAAGGCCTGCAACAAACGCTTCATCAGTTACCACTTGGATAAGATCCATTACTGCCATGATGTGCATCATCGCATTTGATGTATATTTTCTGATTATTTGATACCCTCCTATTCTATTTTACTATCGTATATAATATCGTCCATATAATATATAGTGCATCAAAACTGGCAGTCATTGATGCACTATATTTTATTTTGAACTTTGTAAATGATACATCAACTGTATGTAGCTGTGCATCATCACTTTATGGGTGCACGGTTGGCTGAGTGGTCAGACGCTTGCCTTTCACCTCTGCCACCCGGGTTCGATTCTCATCCTGGGAGGCATGTGGAGAAAGTTCTTACCACTTTAATCATGCACGGTGGTTTTCTCCAAGTTCTTCTGTATCCTCCACCACAGACAAGGTGGGAAGTATATGCCAACATCTGTGCCATGGAGAGTGACTCAATAAGTCAAAGCTCGACTTCTTTCACAATCCATGTAAAACAAATGTGTCTATACTTTTTGTCTATACTGTACACTTATTCAATCCTACAATGAAGTATTCAAGATATTACCATATTCATTTAAAAATTGCATCATGGAACCAGTGTCAACCACACCTCCACCTTGAAGTTGCTGTTCCCAGGATCCATGACAAATGACAAACATAATGCCTGGCACCTTACATCTCCTTGACAGCCTTATCCATTTCTTGAGATATGGCACCAAAAATACAAAGAGAATGATCCTGAAACTGGGTAAAGGTCAGTTTTTTTTTTTTTTTATCTTGATCTATACCCTTAAAAGGTTCACTAAGTGGAACCATGCTGAAAGGTAGATGATACTTGTCAACCAAATGAAAATGAGTGCTGATTGGCTGTCTCTTATCATGCAATTTTTTCCCAGCACTCAATTTTTGCATCAGTGTAGACAAACATTGCATTAATACAGAAGTTCGCACATGATGCACATTGCTTGCCGAAGTCTTATAACAGGTTCATCATGTTACTTTTGCAGTTTTTCTAAAAAAGAAAAAAACTAGGATATATACAATTTATATCAAGTTGAACACAGGTACCACTCTGACCATTAGCCTAATGCTAGTGTTTCCTGAATTTGGATAAAGAAATCTGCAAGAGGCTAAAATATTTTAAAATGAGTTGTTAATGAGTTATTATGGAATCTTTGTAAATTATGCTTTTTTTTTTTTAAATTTGGCTACAAATTTGTGAAGTCTACATCAGTCCCTGGAATGTTTTGGGTATTATCATGGAACTCCTTCATCCTTCTGTAAATGAGATCCTACATAAATACTCATGTCACTATGAAAAGTAAAATTCAACAGCATTGTTGACAGCACGATCTATCCTTACATCCCTTTGTAGGGCACAACAGGACTCATGCTATGTGATAGTCCAACCTGGGTCATCCTGGTAATATCTACACAGCTTCATTGATATAGGCCATATAGGCCAACTCTGGATACACTATCCTTTCCTGTGCAAGCCGGCACAATGCATATTGTAGTTTGAATATACATTTCTTTTTCCTTGCCTGGTCCCCCCCCCCCCCCCATGTCGTGGGTGTTCTCTGTAAATGGATCACTGTATGTATACAATGTATTGCATGCAGTTCAAAAGACCTTTGTGAATATTCATCAGTTGACGTAGATCAAAATCAAAATGGTGGCAGTCACATCTTTGGAGCCTACATTTGAGGCTTCATAATCCAAGTTTCACAAACTGTGACAAAATTGTAATAGGCCATACCTCACAAACTAAGCCAGCCCCCCTCCCCCTCCCCAAGTTCATTTCAGGTGGCCATTCATTTCAAGAGATTATCACAAATCAGATTTGGTTTTCAGTTCAGAGATACATGCCATGTACATTATTCTTCACATTTTAGTTGTTTTTTTCACCAATCATTTCCATGCCTCTTAACTACACAAAACAAATTAGAATGGTGATTTTTTTTCCACCAAGTGTAACACATAAAGCTTTATCAGACTACACTAATTAAAAACAACATGTACTACGTGAATGGAGTAGTTTTTGCTATCTTTGACATCATCATGACACTCCAACTGCTGAATATCATTTTTTTCACTCTGTCAAAGCTAAAATTGAAATGGCTTATCATACAGCTGTGACAAACAGTCATGATGCTTCTACAAAAAAGCTTACTCAGCACAACATAATAACCATTGGAAGCTATATTCCCATGGAGACAAAAATGATGGATTCGGACACTTACCTATGGCAATGGTAATAATGGATCACTTGCTGATGTTGACCTCCAGCTGTCCATACTCCCACCCTCCCTCTTGCAATACTTTCCACTAAAGTGACCCACCAAGTTTAGTCACTGAATCAACATATCAAGGTTCTTTATGCAAAGAGTGGCTTAGGAGACACAGCAGCTTATAATAAGAATAGATGCCTCCAGCAAGTTGGCCCCAAATTTTCTGCAGGCAAGACAGAATATAACAAGACAGGTGAAAAAGGTCGAGGCCTTGGGGCAAACAAGGCATTCGCTGGATTAAAATTCACCTGACACACAGTGGATTATATAGTTGTAGCTTATGATCCCAGGCTGCCTGTTTTATATGATGACTCTCTTCTGTTGACCAGTCGTGACTCAAACTTAGTTTAAAAAGCTACTGTCGTGAACATGTAACTCGCTTCAGCAAGCACCAGACAGCACATGACATACCAAAGAAAGAAAGCAGAGCAAAGGATTGGGGGGGAGGGGGACAGGCCCATTGACAACATTAAGATATTTTTGGTAAAACTGCTCTCTGGATAAGGATTATGCACGAAGCATCTAGTCCCCTAAGAAGGTCACCCACAATTCTTTTATGGATGCCACCAAATGTTGCCATTTTACAAAAGTCACTCAGCTGTACATAGCACTAATGCACCATCAGGTCATAAATGTTGTCCACATAATACCAATAGGAGGCACCCATTTTGGTCCTATTCCAAACAAAAATACTTGATGCTAAACAGATGTCAATGGTATTCCAGTCAATTTAAAAGCTCTGCAAATTTTTGTGCAAATGCTTTTTTTTATTATGTTTCACACCACTATAATTATATTCTTTTATAGCTTCATATATCATGATTTCTATCACAGATCCGGGCTTGTCCCAATTATGCAGAAAATCTGTGAAACACTTAAGATTTGATGGAAACAAACTTAGAATCTTGTCGATATTTTTTACATCAATGGACAACCTGTGACTCACAGCTGCAAATAAACATATGCCTGACAAATCTTTGTTTCTAAACTTAACCTTTAAAAGTTAATATGATGTTAATAAATGAAATACAAATATGTCTTTCACAGAAGTTCACAGTGAAGTAACTACTTAGCGTAATGGACAACCAATGCATGAAACAAGGATGGTGGATGTGTCCCTTATGATTGTGATTACTTAAATATTGATACCATTACTGGAAATTCACAGCCCATAATTGTAACCACCTGTATGGATATGCAGTTGAGTGAAATCTGACATTAAATATTGCATGCGTAGAATATGAAAATTCAGAAATTTATTGCTTTCAGTGGGGTCTGTAAGCTACTGACCAGGCTGATGTACTGTTGTAACATAGCAGTTGTTTGAAGAAAAAAAAAATCAAGACTTTCAGTAAAATTGTAGTTATCTCAACTTCATCCAGTGAATGGGATGAGGCAAGATAAAGAGCCTTAATCTATTCAATGCCCTGCAGAGCTATATGCAAACATGTGAATTAATGTCAAAGAGAACTCCGATCTAGGGGCAACCTCAGATGCTTCCACGCTCAAGGCAAGTTACTGCACATTTGGGCAATAGGTAAAGCCAGAGTGCCGTGGTCAGCTGGCCCCAGGCTATGTCAACTGGCAGTCCGTCATCCACACTGGTATGCAGGTCAGACATATGGTTCATTATAATGCTTACGATTTGGCTACCTGGACAATGGGTCCACCAGTGTTCTCTCTAAAAGCCATCTGTGAACTCAGATTTATCATGCCCAAGTTTTCACACATGTCAGTTGACTTTCCACACAAAGCAAGCATAACATGCAAGTTATAACTTTCTCTTATATAATCTTCCTTTCAGTCTTCTGACACTTTTTTCCTGATAGAAGAACCCGACAACTAAAGGAATAGAACTTATGAATTAAAAATCAAAGTTTATCTCCATAAGATCTTCATCATTTATACACATTATGATATGATTAATTTCTGGACCAAGTGACCACCTCCATCCAGCATTCCTGTCTTTATCAGCTTACCTGTCACCATTACAGTTACTGGTTTGTATAAAATGTACATCAGAGTGTGGGAGAACTCTATTGTGTGATCTAAATGAGTCCAGGTTTCAGCCCACGCTGTCCCTGCCTCACCTGTCCCCATACTTATGTACTCGTACAGTTAAACCTGTACTTGCGGTTTCTCACGGCAAGGACTGCTTGTCACCACAGATCCTAATATTTGTCTAGGTTAGAACTGTATATTACAATGTATCCACCTGTCTTCAGAGGCCACATTTCCTTGTTTCATTAGTGGTCTCTCATTAGACAGGTCTCTCCATAGCAATACTCCCTGTCGGTCAGTGCCAGCTCATTTATATTCTTTGCTGACCATCTCTGGTCACATCCCAACATAAAATAGATTTTCATTCACATAAGTACAGCCAGTGTAGGATATCTCCCCTCCGTACCAGCCTGGCCCCTGACCAATCTGCATTTGACAATAAAGGGGCAAACTGACAGGGTGACCTTTGTCACATGTCCACCTGAATGATTCACTTCTGGAAGATCAATGAGCACATCCCACAGGACAACCTACAAAATTTGACTGAAAATTAAGTTGGTCACATGTTGCTTTAACTTTGAGGACATAATTGTGTTGTTAATTGGAATAGGTAAAGATCCAATTTCCACAGCTGGAGATCACATTGAAATCATATTAAAAACCTTAAAAGGTAAATAAACATTAAGCATTGACTAATGATGAACATTTAACTGGGAAGCTATTTAAACATACCTTCACCATGTACCATGGGATACATATACAGCTAACATGTATCATGAAGTTTACCATAAACTTGCTATAAACCTGATAAGCAAACAGTTATTACCTGAAAATGATAGACCCAGACACTCTTCATATGAATTCATATCAACAATGCTATCACATAGATCACTAACAAACTACTGTCTGTTGATTTTTTACACGTGTGAAAACAGGTAACAAACACAATCTACATCAACAAGTGGACTGTGACAGTCATAAGCTCAGCTAATCTAGCATATAGACACTAAAGTGGCCAAGCATCTTAGGAATTGTCATGATAAGCCACAGACCACTGCCCATAGTTTGGCAGGCGAGACTATGGTTTAGACAACCAGGTATGCAGTTGTGGTGGGATATTAACATGTATGCCTTGCACTGAAGAGCATAGGAGAGCAGTGGGATTACAATCAAGTAAAACATACACAAAAGCTAGAAGCCGATCAGTAACTGAAAACCCCTTGGCCAGGACGGACGCATAGGTGAGGACAATACCTGTGGGTAGGTCAAGGTTACTTCTGTTTGACCTAGTGACAAAGCTTTGGTGCAACTGCAATAAGCAGAGATATCATGGCAAGGCCATTTTTCTTCAATGTAGCCCTGTGACCTAAATGTGTGACCCAGTGACCTAGTTTTCACTAGGTGTCTGAGGCATCCTTAGGGCCAACTGTCATAAATATTTGGTGCAGCTCCAAGGAGAAAATTAAGATTTGAAGATATCATGGTACTGCCATTTTTCTTCAATGCAACACTGTGACCCAAATATGTGACCCAGGTACCTAGTTTTCGATAGGCTTCTGAAGCATCCTTAGGACCAACGGTCCTAAATAATTGATGAAGCTAAATTCAAATTTTTTTTTAGATATTGTGTTAACGCCGTTTTTTTCTTTAATGTAGTACTGTGACCTAAATATGTAACCTAGTGTCCTACTTTTCGATAGGCACCTGAACCACCTTAATAGTCCCCTGTGATGAAAATTAAGTCTCTGTAAAGTGAGTACTTTTGGAGTTATGGCATTAAGAAGGCATGGAAGGACGGACGTCTCTAGTATGTTACATTTATGTAGAAAAATATGGCGCACACTCACAAACCCCAAACCCATCAATGACAGCAAAGAGACTCCAGAGCCACCAAAGCATCAACACCTATCCCCCAATACCAATGTGAAGAAACAAACTTCACTCCTGACTTGAGGCAGGCAGTCACCCACAACAGGCAACTGGTGGTCGGACGGAGGGACGCATTGATGATTAAAATATCCCACCAGCCTAGAAGGCTGAGCGGTGGAAAAATAAAATTTTCATCTTTGATGTCTAAATGAAGAATTCTTATCATTTCCATACAATTTTCAAAATTCCCTTTCAAACTATGAGTTCTGCAAATACATGTATAGTCCATTTTCTTCAATCATGGAAAAGAACAGGCTTTACAAAGGGCATTAATGTGTATCCAAACATGCATTCAATTGGATTTATTTTCATTTACCCTTTCAAACTTTTTATTCTATGTTGTTAAATTAACCAACAACATACAGTGCATTACATGCTAAATGAATGAACTTGTGTATTTTATATTGCATATGTTGGGAATAATTTGCACAAAATTTTAATTGATTCTGCATTATACTGATGTCTGTTTGTAAGAACAATGGCGGCATTTATGGCTGATGATCCAGAAAGGTGGTTGTCCAAACGTGTCTTCAATGACGATGTCATCATGGAACTCTACGCAGTGAAAGTTGCACAACCAAACTTACACTTACAATATAAATATCAGGTCTCAAAATGTGACTATATTATAACAGAAAATATGGTACCACTAGATAGAATTAAGGTTCATATATTTTGCATACTTACTGGATCAGTATTTTTAAATTTACTTACACACAGACAAAATATCTGAACTCAGGGGTGTTTTAAAAGGATTGGTCAGGAAACCAGAAATGGAAAATTCTTTTGACTTGGCCTCTGAAAATAATAGTTTAAATCAGGCAGAAGTTTTGCTGTATTTTGTCCCAGGCAGACCCTACTCCACACTTTTTCTCCATTGTGTATATACTTGTGTGGGGTGGATAATACATGGATACAGTTTGTTAGCCAATTTTTTCCTTTAACATGGTGAAGTTCATTCTACATGACTGAACATAATATAAACTGTGTGCCTGACACAAAATATATCGTTGTCAATGATATATATAAAGACGTGTAAAACTGTATTAATTTGCCAACAAAATAATATACAATATGTGCTGCAACAGTCAGTGAGTTGTCAATGACCTTGACACATCCAGTTAAGAGTTCATCTGCATCTTATAAGCTAATAAGATAACTTGACACCATTTGAACTTTATCCAGGCATTTCTGAGATACTGAAACAAATTTAAGTATGAGGGATGGCAGACAATCCTCACACCTTAATGCCTGCTCTCCCCATCTCCCACCCCCAACATGCCACATTGATCATGAAACTCAAATTCAAGAATAGAGTGTCTCATTATTTCTGGAAATCACAAGTTTCATAGTTTGTATGTATGATATGTAACTATATTTATGGGAAAAGAGTAGTCCAGTAATCCTAAGAGCACTCATACACAGAAGCCATCTTTGATGATGTAGCTAGTGTACCTCATGAATTTTGCCAGCAGAAATCTGTATGAAGCTGGGATTAAAAACACCCCCATGGACTTGCTCCTGAATACCATCCATGTGCAGAATTCTCTCCAAACACACGAACTCCTCATTGAAAAAGATTAGATGCCTCTGAACACACTGGAAAAAAATGCATTGGTATGCCACCATGGTAAAAATGTGAACTTCTTTATGGTGTGTACTCCATGCTGAAATTCAAAACTACTGCTTATATAGTTCTTCCCAAATTCCTGCCAAGAGTAATGGCTAGCCCCATGCATCTACCACTGTGACCCATATGACCCTCCCCTGCCCATGATTGCATAATGCTGTGGAGCCAGAATGTAACCATAATTAAATCTAACTACAAACACTCCAATATGATGATTTTTTAGATATATGTACACACCACCACCAAATCCAATGAGATCAGAAACGTACACAGCCATGGAAAAAATACAAATCAAGTAACATTTTATCCAAAATGACAATGTAAGTGCCTCCTATCCGTAACTGCAGTATTCCTAGTACTATATACTACTTAATTAAAACTGTCTGTAATTAATAGTTTATACTCCTCATGCTCATTACACACCAGGAAGCTCTTCAGTTCACGGAACTGTAATCATCATTGTTTTCAATGCTAACCAACAACAAGTTAATTAACTTTCACATACATAATTTTGACACAAATTTTTATATTATCAGATTTTTGCAGCATAACTTTGCACATGTGCTCCACACTTGTAACTATCATCAAGGTTAAGTTGGTGATATTTCGTTCTTGAGTTTTCAGTTGCATTGTGTTAGTAGTAAAAGTAATTAAAACATACCTAAAACTAAACAATGATACATTGCATCAGATTGTCAAAATGCTAAAAAGGATACAGGTCCAGCACAAACAACACGTGTTGAATGTATAATTGTCAAAATAAAACACGTAAACATATCTGTTGTATGTGACAGGCAAAATGCAAACACAAATTATGAAATTTCTAAAGATGATGATGCATACCTGGAAAGTATGCTGTCTCAATTTACAGATTAGACTAGGACATGGACAGGGTTTTCTGATTTATATGTAGTGCTACTCTCATAGGCGTCAACCCCCCAAGACGCGTGACCAGGAGGTTCTTATAAAAAGTGCACAAAATCAAAGAAAATAGCCAATTTTGCCTCAAATTTCATGGTATTTTAAGAACTTTTTCAGTCTCCAAAACAAGAGACTCCAGGTCAAAATGAGAGAGTTGATAGCTATGTACTCTTGCAAAATAACGGCCAGGTTCATCAATGTTTATATCCACAACTGATTATTTAACCACCACACATGGAAATGTTGGTATTGGTATGTTTCTTGACTTAAGTATTGATGCATCTCTATTCATGTTTTACTTGAGCCTTTTTTATGTTGCACCTGCATAAAATAGAATAAAACTTAAGATAGAAAAACTAAAAAAAAAAGGAACAAACTTGTTCAAGGGGAATACCTGCTCCTCCCCCCCCCCCCACTTCTTTTTTAAATCAGGAAGGAAAAGTACAAAAATATGCCTGATTATAAACAATTTTACTCAAAGTCGTACCATGACATTGGTTCCCTATTCGAAATCGATTCCAGCATTCTTTCTTTCATTAACTAAATATGTGTGTAAGTTTTACATTACACACTTTAACTACTTCCTGGGTCTAGAGTGAGGGGTGCCATATATATATGACAGAGACTGAAACTGTACACCCATGGAACCAACTTGCTTCATTTCTTGGGTTAAATAACTTCCTGATAAAACATGACAAAATATTTGATAACTTACTTCCCAGTCACTAAATGTCACAGTGGGTGACAAGATTTACTCCATGTGTGTCACAGATTAATTATGTGTGTCCGTGCCATATAGCCTAGGCTTACAGGTGCCCACAGAATGCTTTACGTCCTCTCAGAAGTGGAATTCCCAAGGCAGCCATTATATGGTACATATATAAACTTCTGATTCATGAAGTTTTTGTTCTTCAAGCATGCCACAATGGCCTGGGTGGCCTAAGTAGGCCTACAGTGCTATTCAAAGTGCTTGCTGAACACATACAAAGCTTGATCACTTTTCCTCCACAAAAACACAGTAACTGGTCTTTGGGTAGCGAAAGCCACTTGTATACAGGACAAAGGATTGGGGCCAGTCAGGCACCCTTATGCTATGGTGATTTAATTGTGACCACAGCATTCAGAGTTCCTTGGGAATGTTAATTGGCCTAATCAAATAGACCGTAATAACAGTCACTGACTGCAACACACAGAATCAAGAGCTTGCTTCTTTTTCCACATGTGGCAGTTCACGCATTATGTTGTCATGTCTTGTAAATAAATAAAAGCTAATAAATCCCTTATGTATAACTGATGGCACTGTGCATGCTCTTTAATTATTATCTTTTTCACATGTTTTGAAATCTTTGTTAAAGTTATCAACAACTGCTGTCACTGAAACTTTGAAAATTAAAGGTCATGTGGATGTCACTAAATTCCAACACTGCAAATGTTTATGGCTGACCTGAGATAGGCCTGTAACCATGGGTGGGTGTTGCGGATCCCTTTTTCCCAGCCCCCCCCCCCCCCCCAAGCCATTTCCCATAGTGAACTCATTCATATTTTAACCAGATGATTAAAATCATCATTATGACTTTGGTTCAGCAAATGCTTGCAGTCACAGTTTGTTAAAATCATTGCTGATACAGGACCTGACACATGGGGCTGAGAGTTTCAACATCTAACCCCCATATCACTCATGATGGGTGTGTTGAAATATGATATGATATCCATACAACATCTGGTTTCAGAATTTCTTTCCTGGAACCAGTCTTGCATCCAGGAACACAAGAATTTTAAAAATTAAAAATTTTCGCTGAAAAGGCTGGACTGCAGGCTTGCGAAACAACAGCCAAGCCATGTGTAATTAGACAGCAGGAGCACTTTAACTCATTCCATACCAGTGCCAGATTTTCCAGTATATTTACCTGGATTTACGATGACAATTGCATATCTAAATGCTTCATGAAAAGAGCTTTCATTCAAGTACCAACATGCCTATAGTCTTAAGTCAATAGTTCTGGCACTGACCAAGGCGTGTGACCATAGTATGGAATGGGTTAAAGTATCAAGTCATCATCAAATAAATTGTCCTTCTCAGAAGAGGAGAAAGCTGGAAATTGGAAGCTTATGGTACTGAATCCAAACCAGATGAACTACAACAAGTATTTGAAACTTTTAGAAGGAGAAAGTCACCATGATAAATTTTTCTATGTCCTGTCCTCATTGAAAGGCAAAATATTCATGGGGTTGGGCATCAGTTTTCATCATAACAGCATAGGGTGAGGCTTCTTCCCTCAGTTATCCTACATGTATACATCTTGACAAAATATTTCTGCACACGTACAAATTTTTGATGAGACAATTTTTCTATTTTCTTGTTGTTGTTGACTTTCTATCTTTGGAATTAACACAATTTATTAGAGTGACTACCAAAGCTTTGTTATTTGTCACTCTTTTCAGTGGGATTTCCATGCTCCTTTTTGAACATTCAAAATCCCCACATAAAATTAAAACCATAACAAAAATACTTTCCTAAAAAAAGAAAAGATTTGCTTCACAGCAAATCTGGGTGCCTTTAAAATGAGAACAATTTGAAATGCTAGGATTTGCCACGGTTAAACATACTCTAAATTTTGCATATTAGCCTAATTTGCATAAATTATAATGCTACAACTTTGGTTCTTGGTTCATTGGATGTGGCCATGTCACAAGCTTCCAAACTAAAATTTGAAAGACATCTCTATCTATCATAGTTTTGAAGCTATTCAAGATTTTAATTTTGTGTATTTGCCTAATTTACATAAACTGAAATTGAACAAATGTTGGATCATCGTTGATTGAATGCACTCGCGTCATAAACCCATCAATTGAAGTTGGAATGACACCTCTATCTATAATAGTTTTGAAGCTATTCAAGATTCAAGTTTTGCATATTCACATAATTTGCATAAGTTAAAAATCCTACAACCTTGGTTCATGGTTCATTGGATGCAGCTTTGCCACAAACCTATAAATTGAAGTTGGAATGGCATCTCTATCTGTAATAGTTTCGGAGGTTTTCAACTTTCAAATTTGTCAATGCCCCTAATTAGCATAATTTCAAATTCTGTAACTTTCATTTCCTGTCCATTATATTGGCAGGTGTCACAAACCCATATACGCACATTGAAATTTTGTGTCTATTTGCAACAGTTTGGAAGATATAGAGCTTTAAAATTTTAAATGCTAATGTTTCATATTTGGCTAATGAAATTTGCAAATGGCTAATTTATTTTAACATGAATTATGAAAGAATTCAGTCAAATTCTGCTGCCATTATCCTCCAATTTGGCTGCAAATTTTGAAGGCCCAGATCTTTCCTTGTAGTTTCCCTCTGGAAATGTTCCATTGTACGATAACGTGACACTGATCATGCTTTTTTTTTAGACCTCTTTACAAGGTCCAACACTGCTGTACTTCCATTTCTGCTTTTCCCATTTTTCGAAAGAAATTTGCACAATCTTTCCCAGTTGATTAGATGTGAACAGTGTTTTTGCATAGCTGGAATATGGGAAAGGCACAGCAAAATACATGCTCATTATTTGGCGCACAGATAAAACATGACATTCATTTTATACTCTATCCTTATATAGGAAAACTAAATGCAAGCCTGACCCATTTGCATACATTGTGCAACTACACACCAGCTGAATTATTTTCTGAAATAAATTTGTTAATGTCTCTTAAAAAGTCTTACATGTCCAAGATATACTCACCTGAATTTACAGCTTCATTTTAGTCTGACTTGTAAAATAAACTATAATGATGCTAGATCGTATATTACATATCCATGATGTAACACCCTTTTGAGAAATCTTTCAAGCAAAAAATTGGATTACTGATTGCGTGAGTCATAAAATCCCTGTTGCATTACATGTATTACAATCATACACTGTTCACCCATAGCCAATAGACAGCAAGGTCACAGCGCAGATCTATTGATTTCACTTACTGAAAACCACATAAGATTTGATTAATGACACTTCCTGAGTGGCACTGAGGTTTCAAACTCTATGCTCAGTACCTGGGCACTCTGATCTATCATATTCCAAGAATTTGCTTTTATATTTAGATGTAAAAGGTCACTTTTGTTTTGTCAGGTGAATGATGTGCCAATGGAAATTAATAAAATGTTTACTCAAACTAGCCTGCACCAATCTCACCGAAGGAAAAAAAAAAAAAAAACACCCTGTGAGCAACTGATCAAATTGATTAACTATGTTAACCCATTTCATGTCATGTAGCCTGGGTCACTGGTATTACCAGTCATGCCACAGCTGCAATGTGAAAAATGGCTGACCTTAGCTTGGGTATGTTGGTACTTGAATGATAGCATTTGAGTATGTAATCATTTCATTCAACAATAAATACATGAGAATAAAAAACCTGGCACAATAGAAGTTAAGTATGTTAGAACTCCACATCCCACAGACAGTGGCTTGTGTTATATTTCATACCCACCCATCCTATTTCCTGTGGTGGCAGTCAGGTCTGTATACATTACTTGCCCTCTTGCATCAATATGCACAAAGGTCAACTAACCATATCTATATATTACCAAATTAATATCTGACAAAACTACTTCTCTTGTGGTGAAGTGATATGTGTAAAGAATACAAACTCACTTATACATGTATTTCCCATCCCCGTCAAATATACTATGTTAAATTTTCTGAATCACTATTACACGAGGATTGTACTTTATTCTTCCTGCTGAAATTGCACATCTGCAATTTGGGGATGCATACAGACAAATGCACTATTATATATATATATATATATATATATATATATATATATATATATATAATTCTTTCAATTATCCCTTTTGTTTAAGGCCTAGTCAGCATGCAGTTTTCCTTGACACAGGTCCCCTGTTCATCTGGCACACTGTGTGTCTGCTCTCATTAACACTTGCCTTGCTTTCCTATTATGATGTCAGAATATTTATCCACAAAAACAAGCAAGACAGCTCATATCACAATGCTGGTGTTCCTGTGTGGTAGAAGGCTTACCAGCCAAAATCATGGAGGGATGGTGACCAGTAGAGTGACTGCTTGATCAGCTTGCCACCATATATCGTGGAACACGCAGACTGCGTGACAATACCTGGTCACATGAATTGAGCCATATCTGTTAGCTGAAAATGCAGTATGACCCTATCTGGCCCTCAGACAGGCAATCAGTTGAATGGATCTGGCTGCAAGTGCTCCACCCGATGATTCACAGGTCCAGGTAGGCCCTCACAGCTAACTGACAGGGCTCAATTGCATGACAGTCTGTTTGGAGCAGAGTTTTATCCATACAGCATGTACAGTACTGGGCTATGGTATAAACTGTATTAACAATCTTTCATTATAACACAGGCATTCTCTCTCTCTCTCTCTCTCTCTCTCTCTCTCTCTCTCTCTCTCTCTCTCTCTCTCTCTCTCTCTCTCTCTCCCTCCCTCCCTCCCTCCCTCTCTCTCTCTCTCGTATTAGAGAGAGGTCACTCTTTTATAGAATCCAGTTAAGATAATATGTGACTTAACGTATAATGCTCATAACAAAAGGATCATCAACAAAGCCAGTAAGCGACCTGCTGCCTTGAAAAGACTGAAAATTAAATTCTCCAGCAATACTCTATGCAAATTATACTTAACTATGATCCGTCCATTATTAGAATATGAATGTGTACTGTTCGACAATTGTAGCCCGGGTCTCTCAGTATTGGAGTCTGTGCAGTATGAAGCCGACAGAATTTGTACCGGCACCCCCCACCATACCTCACTTGACAGATTACTCGAGGAATTAGGTTGGCAAACCTTACTGAAACTCTGTAAATACTTTAAATTAATTTCCATGCACAAAATGTTGAATGGATTAAGCCCTGGATATCTCTCAAATTTAGTGTTCTTGAGTACAAGTAATATTTGTGGCGGCAGGCTACATGCTTCTCACCACTTAAGACAAATCAAATATTGTACAAATCGCTTCAGAGATTCATTCCTACCTTCTGCTATAAGATCATGGGCTGGACTGCGTGACAATATTCGTAACGTTAAATCCCTCCCAAATTTAATGTTATTGAAGCAAACTTCATTAGCGACCAACTTTGTTTCACCATACTATTCTTACGGCGATTGATTCACTAGCATTTGTCAAACTGTTACGCTTAAGACATCAAGACTGAAACTTTCACTTATTCCAAATCAATATTGCATCAACACCCTCACCTGACTGTGGTCATGCTTTCAAAGATCCAATACATTTTTTTTTTCTCTGTCCCTTATATGCTGCCCTCGTAAACAACTTTTGCTAAGTGTCAGAAATGTTGTCACACCAGGTGTACACACAAGCCTAAATGGTCAAAATGGGAAAGGAACACCTGGTAAAAATTATGTTAAATGGTAATTCACATCTAACAGTTAAAATGAATCAAGATACATTTGGTAACGTTCAAAGGTTTATCATGGAAACGGAAGGTTCCACTTCTAATCCTGGTGTGTCATCCAATTTCTACTTTTTTGATCAACAATAAGTTGGGTCTACAGCTCATATGACTACCCTTTTCATTTGTTCATATTATTATATTGTATTTTAAGTACCAATTGGAAATGTACCCAAGTGCTTTCCTACGATTTACTTTTTCTCTTCCTTTTCTGTACTTGTCCTGTGTGTCTTGTATATAGACTATGTATTGTTTGTGTGTCTGGAGAGCCACCAGATTAGTATCCTGTACTGTTTAGGCAATCCAGTTGAAATAAATATGTTTATGATAAATGATAAATATGTTTATGATAAAGAACAAGTCATTTCCACATTTGTATACCCCTGTCACATCACAATTTTAGATAAAAAAGAGGATGTTTACACAACTTATATACTAGAAGCAGATCAGAAACCGAAAACCCCTAGGCCAGGGTTGATAACTGGGAAATGTTACTTAAAGTGAAGACGAAGTACAGGCAAGTGAGACCAGAAGTTATTTACCTATATAAATTCTTGGTCACATATCTTTCATCAAATGGAGTAAATGTGGTCACACTGCTTTTCTTTCTCTGTTTGGTCAATGGGTAATTACTGGGAGATTTTAAAAGCCAGAACATGACCTTGACCTACTTGTGACCTTGAAGTATGTCCTATATGTAGGTCAAGGTTACTTCTGCTTTGGTGCAAATGCAATGAGCAGAGATATCATGGCAAGGCCATTTTTCTTCAATGCAGCACTGTGACCTAAATATGTGACCCAGTGACCTAGTTTTCACTAGGTTTCTGAAGCATCCTTAGGATCAACTGTTATAAATAATTGGTGCAGCTACAATGAGTAATTAGTATTTAGAAAAATCATGTGATGGCCATTTTTCTTCAAAGTCAAAGTCAAAGTAAGCTTTATTTTACATCTGTACATGGTTAAAACATTCAAACATTAGAAGAGACTGCTAGTCACCAATGCAGCATTGTGACCTAAATATGTGACCCAGTGACCTAATTTTCAATAGGTGTCTGAGGCATCCTTAGGACCAACTGTCATAAATAATTGATGAAGCTACATTCAATATTTTTTAAGTATTGTGTTAAACAACGTTTTTTCTTCAATGTAGTACTGTGACTTAAATATGAGACCTTGTGACCTACTTTTTGATAGGCATCTGAAACACCTCAATGGCCCCGTGATAAAAATTTGGTGTCTGCAAAATGAGTATTTTTGGTGATACGGCGGTAACAATGCATGTACGGACGGACGCGTAGGTGACGACAATACCCCTCCAGCCTCTATGGGCCGAGGTGAAAGAAAAAAAAAATATCATAATTTCATTTTATGTAGGATCTGTTGATCATAGCCTTTCCAGAAATGTATACTTTGCTTTGGTCTATATGAATACTTTTTACTTTATTTAACCCAAAAAGGATAGTAGCCTTATTTTACAGGCATAGCATGACTACCTTAATGTTAACTATTACACTTGCAAGATTGTAATACTCGCCATTTCAAATCTATTACAAGATATAGGGGCAATTTCAATTGAAAAATTGTGTTCAAAATATATTTGATTAGCACTGAACAACATTATAAAACATTTTGAAGTTTACTAATTTTCAAGGCACACAGACAGATTTGCTCTCAAACAAATCTTGTTTCCACTAGATACAGCATATCCTTATTATGAAAATCTACACGAATTGATCTCACAACTTAATTATTGTTTAGCCAGTTTACTAATGTGTATTTCAGTACCTAAATTCGCTTAATTATGGGTTTTTGAAAATGAATGTTGTATACCTTAATTCATTTTTTTCTCTCCTTACTTGCTTGTGCTTTTCATGCCAAAACTTGTAACCTAAAGTTGCAAAACTGCTATGAGCAGATACCAGCCACACATCAGAGCAGGATCACAACTGTCTTTTATTTGAAAAGCAAATAATCATCCTGGGCCATATCCAAATTCAAGAATCCTAAATTGCATAGCAAATGAGTGCACCAACATGTATTCTCTTTTAGGGGGTGGATGTGGCGTGCACTGGGGAAAACGCATGAAATGCCCAAACCAGTCATTCCACTCTATTGAGTCAGTAAATTAAAATGTGAAATACCATATTCATCTTTGTACGCCCCCCCCCCTTCACATTTTTTTCAAAGAAAGACCCCCCCCCTCACTTTTTTCAAAGAAAGAACCCCCCCTCCAAATATTCCATAGTTTTCAAACGAGTGGTAGAGTTTATTATATTACACTTAGGATCTACATTTTGTTTAGCTTTCATGAATGAATTTTTTATAGTGTACTATGCATTTACAAAAGATGAATAATTCATCTGTTCATATACTGTAACAAATTATGTCTGTATTGTCATGTTGAAAAGGAAAATGACTCCTCTTACCTCACTGAAAATAGTTCCTCAATGAAGTCCTTTTCACAACTGTTTACACCCACAACCTGCAACACTGACACTATCCAATCAAACTATGAGTTGCCCAGCTGAAACCTATAAATTATTTGTTCCTGCTGGCAACACCTGCCACAAATCATTATAAACTTTGTGTGATACCCCCCAGTGTTCATGGTGTTTATATTCCAGACATGATAACAATGTTGTTCCAGTTCACAGCCTCCATTTGATGTTGACTGAAAGGTAACTGTCAACACTGACAAGTATAAAAGGTCATCATCATCAATTTCAGAGTAAATTGGCCCAGGTGACCTTAAAATTGAGTCAAGGTGATTCTCCTTCAAACTTGAATTCACCTTTCAAAAGAGAGATCAACTATCAAAGTTTTGTGATCTTAGCTTATCTGGTTCTTCTGATATTCCTTGCACTTTGGTTTCAGATGGATGACCCTGGTGACCTTGATATCAGGTCAAGGTCACTGTCCTTCACACCTGAGCTGGACTCTTACAATGGTGATTAACTGTAAAAGTCTTATGATCCTATCTTTTCCAGTTCTTAAGGGGCTGTCTGTAAAGCTATATTTTGTAGTATAAATTTTAGAAAATCAAGAACTGTTTTTTTTTTTTGTTTTTTTTTTCAGAATAGGACAAGACATTTGTTAAAGAGATAAAATTACTTCTGGTGTTAAAATTTGGTCAAAGTCACTTCCCTTCAAACTTGTTGAAGATGTCTTACAAGGGTGATTATATGTAAATGCTTCATGATCCTAACAATTCTGGTTCTCCTGATATTGCGTGCAAGAAATTCATAGAGAATTGATCTAGGTGACCTTAAAATTGGGTCAAGGTCATTGTCCTTCAAATTTGATGCAAACTTCAAAAAGGGTGCTCAACTAAAATTGCTTCATGATCCCCAGCTTATCTGTTTCCACTGAAATCATGCGCAAGAAGGGACACACGGATGCACGGACAGAGGGATTCACACACAGATACAGGTGATAGCAACACATCCCGGATGTATATGGGTCGCGGGGTAAAAAACTGGTTCCATTTCAAAATGTGTGCCCTGCATCTATCCAACTTTCCATACATGGTCTGTTTGTGTGAATCGGGTTGTATTTTTTTTTTCACTTTTTGATAAAAAAGGATAAACTTGGCAAAGCCCCAAAGTGCATAATAATTGGGTCATGGTGACCCCAAAAGTAAATCATCAATCAGAATTTTTTGTACAATATACATATACACATGTGACATTTCAATCTGGAGACTTTCTACTGATCTCTAAGCTTTACCCTACCATTACTAAAATCACACTTTCAATTTTATAAGTGTGGGGAGCTAACAAAAATAGGTCAAGGTCATTGACATTTTATCACATTTTAGCAATGGTCATAATCTATGTATCCAATAAATTTGACATGTCTTACTTTTGAGATATTGAACCTTACATCTTTCACCACATTTTGGCTACTAACTTCCATCAAAGTATAGGTGGCCCCACTAGTATCACATGCAAACGAGACTTTAACATCTTCCACTATCCCACAACATTTCATGAAGATTCACTGAAAATTAACGATGCTAGAGTGGTCATAACATTTTCACATTTTGCCCCACATGTATTGCATAATACTGTGGGTGGCACCACCAATATAAACAGGGACCCATATTGCCACAAGCCTTGTTATAATCTTGAAAGTTGTATGGGGCTAACTTAAAAACTGTTGACTAATTCACGTCCACAAGCAAAAGTTTAAAGACAGACAGACGGACAGTGACATGAGAGTGATTGCATGAACTCTGCGATCTTTGGTCAGGTGAGCTAAAATCCTTCCTGACAGAAATGTAGCATCTGTTCACTCAATTATAAACAATCCTTGATTTGCTGTTTATTATTCAAGAAATTCCAGCCAATTCTCACGACCACACAAGTCTCTGGTCAGGAAAACACTTAGTAAGGTTCAAAGCTAAGCACCCAAACCGCACCAATGAAAGTTATGGATCCAGCACATTCTCTTTTACGTTTTACTCAAAGTATTTTCTGTTAATGTTTCTTGACAAGAACTTAAGGTACAAACATTGAAGTAGAGGACATTTAACATCCAAGCACTTTTCGCCAAATGAAACAGGAAAGGATAAATGTATGGACTGAAGTACAGTGTCTACATCCATCATACAATGTGCATGGTTACGTTTGCTTTACATGTTCAGTTTATCTCACTTACTGGAAGACTGTCCAGTTGAGGATGTCATAAGTCCATTCCCACTTAGATTGCCAGAGTGTAAGTTGTCATCTACTTATAAGTAATACTTTTACTTATTTTTTCTTTGATAGAAAGCACTTTGAATAAGACCTATCAATACACCACAATCAAGGTCAACAATTTTCCTTGCACCCAACCTGTGACAAGACAAAGAAAGCTGTTGACTCAATTCTATTATAATTATCAAGGCTCCTGCAACCCCATTACCTTGACTTACATTGTGAACATACATAACATGTAGCACATAATAAAGATGACAAATGTCTGTGGATATGCTCCAGATCTCTTTGTATGTGTTCAGTACTTATAACTCTAATGTAATCCTTTTGGATTGCACCTCGTTGGTTACTTTTTCTGTGAAGTTTCTTTTCCCTCAATATTTCAAAGTACAGTGGTCACTGTCTTGAGAGATCAGACTCTGATGGGAAACTGCTTAGCAGTACTTGCCTTGAAAAGGCAATCTTCTCAAGATACTTGGCTTAGTACTTTTATGTTATTTAAACCTCATGTTTGAGGGACCTATAATCTCCAGACACCACGTGAGTGGGTGGGTTAGCACGCTGACTCAAAATTTAGCATTGTTGATTAATGATTGTTATATCTGCGAAATCTGTATTTACCATGTTTACATACTTGGCATAAAAAGGTCTACCTAAAGGCATCATGGTGCAATTGAAGTGCATTTCCAGACTTAAAAAGACTAAAACCTGCTATTCAAGGTGTCAAATTCCAACTTTAAAGGCACAAAAGCACTGAATTTTGCCAAATCGCATCCACAATATTACCATATGAAATGGGTTTGAGAATCTGTATGACCATTGTTCATAGAGTACAACCAATCTAGTATAGAGGCCAGAGATGGTAATACAGTGATAAATTTTACCAGTACAGGCTTTTTGATAAAAAGTCCCCCCCAAAACACACACACACACACACACACACACACACACACACACACACACACACACACACACACACACACACACACACACACACACACACACACACACACACACACACACACACACACACACACACACACACACACACACACACACACACACACACACACACACACACACACACACACACACACACACACACACACACACACACACACAATTTTCTTTCATGACACAGCACAGTAAACCAAACCACTCCCAGTGCATAACACTTACATGAAGGAATCTACATGTGCATCCCCCACTTGAGACAATTGTCAATCTATGTAGGTCAACAGGGCTTTAAATCAATCCTCTTACCTGTGAAATAGAATCTTCAATAGGTATAAATAACAGATTTTAACCATTTATTCAGGGATTAACTGAATTTTAAATGTTCAGCTGAATTTTTAGCTAGACTACAATTTAGTCAGTCCACTAGCAATATAATTATACGCTTTTTGCATACTGTTTTTTTTTTCTTCAGATCTCTGTCAGTGACAGCAAAATATGACCATCTTCCAACTTTGACACTACATATATTAAAACGTCCAAAGGCTGTGTTCTACAGGCATCATTTACAACATTGATTCTCCATAACACAAATTTGAGTTCCAAAATTTGTCAAACTTTGTATCAGAATTCAAGAGTTTCAAAGGCTTTGAACAATTTTTTCTTGTTTTTCATTTCTTTTAGGCTTTCTGAGGTTTTTATGAACCCTGTACTATGTAATAACAAATCTCCCTGTTCTATGCATATTACAAGAAACCCCTGGCCTCAGAGCCCTGTCAAAATATTTGATTCTTTACATAAAATCATAAATGCGTGTACATTGAACCTGTCCTTGTTTTAAACATATTCTGTTGAAAAGCAATTGGCCGACAGGCTCACCAGCCTTCATTAGGGCCTCTTGGAACCTGTCCTTGCATTCACCTCCATAATTCAACCCCTGTCCATTCCAGCCACCAGTGTCCATATAAGCACTATTGTGGCCAATATCACTTTATATATAAACCTTGTTTGTCAACTATGCTTCTTTGGTCAATGCCAAGGATTTCCATATCAGACGTGCCAGAGCAGCTTTGCC
Organism: Hermodice carunculata; assembly: GCA_964020975.1. Taxonomy (NCBI): domain Eukaryota; kingdom Metazoa; phylum Annelida; class Polychaeta; order Eunicida; family Amphinomidae; genus Hermodice; species Hermodice carunculata. The sequence goes on along the minus strand of OZ026630.1, from coordinate 57,553,463 downwards.
GGATTTCAAGGTCAAGGGATTGATCTGGGTTTGACACTTCAGAACAGCATTCATTATACATGTACTGTATTCATACTTTCTAAATTAACTGTAATTTTTATGCAAAAAATCTTGATGTACCATTCAGACTACATACCATTTCTGCTCTATTCACAAACAAGAGGGCTGTGTGAACAGCCCGTGCCTCAGCTGATCTTGACATTCATCACACTTGCAGCTCTATGAACTTGGGAAAGGATCAAGGACACCATGTTCTGAGTAAGTCTGACCATTATAAAAGAACACGAACATGTGCAACATCAAAGTTCAAGTAGTTCTCAAGTTATAATGAAGAGTAAAATTCATGTATGTTGCACTGTGACCCCACAAACGAGGTCAAGGTCATTCATGTACTGTCTCAGCATGACCTTCATACAGAATAATTAACATGTGTAGCTAACTCAAAACAGATCTCAAGTCATCAAATAAACAGTAAATTTTGTGTCAGTTGTCCTGTGAATTAGCATTAGAATGCCCATTGACTTACACAGTAATCAATAGGAAAGCTCCACTGACTGGTAAGTACCGTAATTGAAAATCCTTAAAAATCAGGAATCCAAAGCAGTGCCACCTACTAAACAACTGTTTGACGCTTCCACAACAACATATCCATCACATTTCAGCTTAATCTGAGGGACAGTTCTGAAAACAAGTGAAAAATGGCAAAACCATACAAAAAATTCATTAAAAAAAATTGCAGCGCCACCTGGTGAACAAATTGGGAACTAGGTGTCCCCGGGAGTGTCCATGAACGATATCAAAGAAATTGGGTGAGCGGTTTCAGAGGAGAACAATTTTGAAGGTTTGCCCCAAAAAAGAACAAACAAATTCATAAAAAATCCAAAAATCAATAGAGCGTGACCATTTGAACACACTTGATAGAGATCCACCCAAGGCACATCCTCACCAAGTTTGAAGTAAATCTGGTCAATATTATTAAAGTTATGACCATTACAAGAAATTCCCATGTTAAACTTTCCTATTAAAACTTTTGTAGAGATTTTTGAAAAAAAAATCATAAAAAAAATCCAAATTCATTGGAACATGACCATTGGAACAAACCTGGTAGACACCCACCCAAGGTACATTGCCACCAAGTTTGAAGCAAATCTGGATGACGGTTTTGGAGAAGAAGTCGAAAATGTGAATTAGCATTAGAATGCCCATTGACTTCCATAGTAATCAACAGGAAAGCTGCATTGACCGACAAGTACCAGAATTGAAAAAATCGTTAAAAATCAGGAATCTGCAGCATTCCCACATAGTGAACAACTTTGTTTGACCCTTCTACAAGGAACATATCCACCATGTTTCAGCTTAATCTGAGTGACGGTTCTGGAGAAGAAGTCGAAAATAGCTATAACACACAAAAATTCATAAAGAATTAGGAAAAAATTGCAGCACCACCTGGTGAACAAATTAAGAACTAGGAGTCCCAGGGAGTGTTCCTGTGTGATATCAAAGCAATTGGGTAAGCGGTTTCGGAGAAGAAGATTTTTTAAGATTTACCCAAAAAAGAACAAAAAAATTCGTTAAAAATCCAAAAATCACTGGACCGTGACCAATTGAACAAACTTGGTAGAGACCCACCCAAGGCACATCTCCACCAACTTTAAAGTGAATCTGGCTGACGGTTTTTGAGAAGAAGTCGAAAATGTGAATTGTGGACGACGGACGGACGGACGACGGACGGACGGACGGACGGACGGACGACGGACGACTGACCCTCAAAAAACCTCAGCTGACTGACAAGTCAGCTGAGGTAAAAAATTGATTTTGTGCTAGAGGTGGATTTTTACTGGGTTTTACATGACAATGTCAATATAAGGATATTTCTGCCCATGTCTGAATGCAACATGCGTATGTATTCTGAATGTATTATACTATGCATAAAAAACTATGCATGCATACTGGCGTGAATTTTGGCATTCTTTATGTAATAATATACAGTATCGGTTTGCCAGTCTGAACGGTACATTCACATTTTTTTTGCATAGGATTATACAGTCTGAACGCACAATACTATTTTTTTCCTATTGTATTTTTATACATATATTACTTTTGAACAAATACAGATTATAGCCTGAATGCGGCTTTAGATCAAATGGTTTATATATTGTTCATACTGAGTTTGAAAAAAACCCCAACTAATTATAAGGTGATCAACCATGCATTGTGAGAAATTTGCCATCTACTGTGATACACAATGAACAGCTGAGGCTCATAACAAACAGTTGAACATGCATTATTCAGTTACCACCTGCTGTGTTGACTCAGTCAATGCACCCCCTATGGTTTGCCAGCATCATATACAAAACTGATGCGTACTTAAATTCATCATTTCATTCATGTCATCAATAAATCCCACTAGTGTTGCCAGCGTAACTAAACATGTCTTTTTTTCATGGACTTTTGTCTGTATGATGTTCTTGTAATGGTATGTGGATGTATGAACACAAGTTAAGATGGAATGACTATCACCAAAAATAAATAATCATTTTATGAAATGCATTCCCTCTGTGGCCTTGAGAAAAGTACGTCAAGTGTCATCCATATTATGCAATATCAAACTTCTATATATGATAAACATTTGTTGTATACCTGGTATTGTTACTGTTAGCCTTATTCTTTCTCAACTTATGCAGTGTTCATTACTACAGTGCTTAATGACCTTAAATATTGGTCAAGGTCACTTATAATTTTACAAAATATGACTATTGACCTAACGCATGATTGGTGTAAATTTTGTTGTCCTATCTTGATGTATTATCACAAAAATCATTTTACAGTGGTTTTGATACCTATGATAGAACATGTAGTTTCTATTAATATCACCAGTGGCTCCGCCAGGACCCAACATGGTATAACAATCTTATCTGAATTAATGTTCCTGTAATAACACACAAGTTTTTCAGTCAATGGTACAGAACAGGACTTTGCTCTTGGTACATCAGATGTGATAATGTTCATACGGTACTTGGGCTAACAGATTTGGGTTTGTTAAATTTCTTTTTTATTAGACATACATATACACCCACTCTAGAAATTTAGATGTAATGACCATCACAAAAAAACAAGACAATTCTTTTACTGCAGTGCACTCCCTCTGTGACCTTGAGAAAGTAGGTCAAGGTCATCCATGCAACACCAAACTTCTAATACACCTTTGTTGTATTATTGGTATCATAAGCTTAATTCTTTTTCATCATACTGAATTGAGCCTCCTTTACTAAGTGTTTAATGACCTAGAAAAACGGGTCTTAAGGCACCCATCATTTTCATTCATAGAATATGTCCTAAAAATTTCAACGGACTTCAAAAATTGTGGTGCTACTGTGTGACATGCAATTGTTTATGTATGGATGGACAGATAGAATGATGGACATCTCTAAGAACAAGTTAATGAGTATTGCAGAGCAATACATAGTCCCCCGCTCGTCGCCCACGAGGTTGAATGGACTACTATATAGGGGTGTGACCTAGATGAAAAAAAAAATTAAAAGTATGGCACATTCTTAGATTAAGCTTCACATTTGTGTAAAATTTCATTAATCTAAGTAAAAGGACAAAAAAGTTATGGCCCGGACAAGATTTTGAATGGATTTCACAGTGACCTAGATATTTGACCTAGTGACCTACTTTTGCCATGTGACACAACAACTCCCCAGGTAGTATTAAAATAATAAATTTGGTAGCTGTAGGTATTATAGTAAGGGAAATATGGCATGGACAAGGTTTTACATGGAGTTTACACTGTGACCTAGATATTTGACCTAGTGACCTAGTTTTGCGTCGTGACACACTTTTAAGTCACAATACATTATCAGTAAACTTTTATAACAAGAAGTCAAAATTTTTTAAGAATTACAGTAAGGACATGAAAATACTGTACATTTATGTATTACTGTGACCCAAATATTTGACGGACGGACGGACACACGGGTGGTGCCCATTACCATATCCCCTCTAAAGTCTACCCACCATAAAAAAAATCAAAGGGCTGGCATCAATAATTTAGAAGATATGGCCCGGACAAAATTTGTATTGTATCTTGAGCTTGCTTAATGAACTTCGTTAATTAATTAATTAATGGAAGTAATTAGCCACAGAAAACAATGCGTATGCACACCTACTACCTAAGGTCTACACACCAGAAAAATTCAAAGGGCTAGCATTAATAGTTTAGAAGATATGGCCCGGACAAAATTTGTCTTGCTTAACGAACTTGGTTAAATAATTAATTAATGCAAGTAATTAGCCACACAAAACAATGCCTATGCACACCTACTACCTATGGTCTATCCACCACAAAAAATTCAAAGGGCTAGCATTAATAGTTTAGAAGATATGGCCCGGACAAAATTTGTCTTGCTTAACGAACTTTGTTAAATAATTAATTAATGCAAGTAATTAGCCACACAAAACAATGCCTATGCACAGCTACTACCTAAGGTCTACCAACCATAAAAAAATTGAAGAGGTAGCATTAATATAGGGAAGATATGTGCCGGACAAAATTTGTTTCTGTATATTTACATATCAATCGGTGACCCAAATATTTGACCTAGTGACCTAGTTTTGCTTTATGACACTTTCTTAGACTAAGCTTCACATTTGTGTAACATTTCATGACTCTAAGTAAAAGGACAAAAAAGTTATGGCCCGGACAAGATTTTTCATACATATGTATTCTGTGACCCAGTATTTGACCTAGTGACCTACTTTTGGCACACCATACACCTCTATCCTAGGAAGTACAAACACATTAAATTTGGTAGCTGTGGGTGTTATGGTGTTGGAAATATGGCCCGGAGAAGCTTCGGACGGACGGACGGAAGGACGGACGGAAGGACGGACGGACCAGGTGCAAACCTATAGTCCCCCACCAAGTGGGCGGGGGACTAAAAAGACTGTTTCCATAAAAGGACAGACAGACATGATAGATGGCATAAGCTCTGCAACCTATGATCAGCAGAGCTAAAAACACAATCAAGCAATCAAGTGCACAACAAAAAGTGGTCCTTACAAGAAAGATGGTCTCTCACAGGAGGTGATTCTTGTAGCAGCTACTACTACACTACTGTAAATGTCCTTACAGTCATGTTACTACTACACTACTGTATATGTCCTTACAGTCATGTTCATAAATTTCCATTTTTCCATTTCAGACAGTTAACAAAAGTTTTAATTTTATACTTTGAACATAGTTCCTATCAAAACTCACCTACTATGAGTACTATTTTTGTTAACAATTTTCAGTTTTGTATCATCAGTGAAATAAGCAAATATAAAACACAGCAAATTTAAGTGAATTTACAGGACAAACACACATGTGCTATTTTTCTTTACAATTCATACAAAAAATGTACTTATTTTCTTCACAATTCATACACTTTCATGCAATATCTTCACATGTAAGGTTACAAGAGGTATTCAATTTAATGCAGAAGTTTTTCTGTCTCTCCAACATACCAAAGGTTTACCACATGTTTACCAACCCCTTTGAGGTAGAAATTATAGAGAAAAGTCGCATGTGGTCAATAATTGATGAGCAGGATGCAATTGGTGGTTTGTGGTCAGTTCCCCTTGAGGTACAAATAGCAGAGAGAGAAAGATTAACTTCTTGTTGCACATGCACTGTATAATAATGCACAGTTTCTTTCTTTTTTTCTTTCCCTAAATTGATTAGCAATTAACCTAGAGGTGCAAACTGAGGCAGCACATTCAAATTACCCAACAAAAAAACTGTGTCAGTCATGCGTTCAGCTGACTTCATTCACATAAGTATTAAACTTCAAGCCCATAATGATCATTTGGGCCTAAAATATTACAATAGTGTATGTAGTGGAATGGTAGGCAGTTGATTAAAATTCACATAGGTTGCCTTATGACCTTGGAAACATACAAGAAGGTAGTTTCTATGCTGTCAAAACTTGGTCTATGTTGAAAATCAACATTAAGTAAAATATCAAAGTCCCAACTCAAATAGTTCTTGAATCCTTATCAAGACAGAAATTCAGTCAAGTTACTACATCAACTTAATTTACATTATATGAAGTTTGACAAGCCATATCAAGCCAACTGCACTTTCCAACAACTACTAAAGAGGAGCACTGCCATGTGCAACATCAAATTAAATTGTAAAATTCATCAAATTAGTCCTGTGCCCATGGCATTTAGGTCAAGGTCACCTGTACAGCGTCAATGTGGCCCTCACACACGACCATCTGACAGCATGTAATCTGACAAAGATGACTGTCGGCTTATTTAGCATTTAGGTCAAGCCCACCTTTGTGCAATATCAACCTTGCCTATGTGCAACATCCTAGCCGCAGATATGTGGCCTTCGAGGGGGCAGCAGGGTATGGGCACAGTGAGTTGGAGGGCGCTCAAGGGGGCCAACAGTCGGGGGCCCTCCAGTCGCTTCGCCCTTCAACTCACTGCGCCCAAACCCTGCTGCCCCCTTGAAGGCCACATACCTGCGGCTAGCAACATCCAAGTTCAATCTGGCCAGTTTTCTAGTTCGGAAATAAAAAGTTAAATGAAAAGATAAACACAAAGGTGGCCTCTGATCTTGAGACTTAGTTTGAAGAGAAAATTCAGCCGAACTAAAAAAAAAGCAATATGTGAATCATTGATGATCAATTTAATGTAATTTCAAGCTGTCTCACAACACTTCAATTTTGTACCAAATTTGATTTCACACTAAACAGGTGGATGATAAATCTTGAAATTTCCTAAAAAATTTACAACGGTCACAGCTCAGGTAACCTCTTCAGTTTGTCATATATAGGTGCACAATAATAATACACAAAAAACAATGAAATAGATAAATATGATTAAGTCTATATAGATTTATTTTCACATTTATAGAGGCATGTATGTAGCCACAAATATGCATGTCACAAGTCAAAATGTTTATACAACAACTTGCTCACAAAGTTGAAATTCTAGTCAGACTTGAAATCTTTGGATCATGCCTTCAGACGTACTTTTTCTATATTTGCATATTTACTTTTCAAGCCATAAGACCTGTCAGGCAGCAGCTAACCAAAATTCCTTTGCTGTACTTCAACATACACAACCCACATGTTGACAAAGGAAAACTGTGCCACTCCTCTCTCCACACACACATACAAATACAAACCATTTTGGAGACACAGAGAATTTGTTTGTGCTCAAGACAGTTATTTATGCATTTCCACTGGATATACACATCCATGCAGATATTTCATTTAGTTCTCCTGAGAATGGCAACAGTTAGAGACTGATACAAAACCGGTTACAACTTACAAGCTGTTGACATAGTAATTAATGCCTTATGGAGTCACTTTTGGTGCTGAGATATGACTTCTCTCTACATTCTGTATGTATTCCTTCTGCTAACACATTAATGAAAGTATCAGAATCATATAAAACCCCAGTCTATTTTCTGGTTTACTTAATAAAACCATTTCAGACAAACATCAAATTGGACAGGGTCAACCACTACGTCACTGGAGTGTATCACATGTATCCCTTTCTTTACCATGAGCAAACTGACTTGTCACAACAGAACTCATGTCACCACCATATGCTTAGTCTACATTTTCCACATCTTTCACTGTACAACAAATAAAGCGGCAATGAAGCTCTTTTTCTTTCTTTTTTGTTTTGTTAGAATAATGTATGTTCTGATGTTTATTTAATTACTATACCACATAGGCACAATCAGCTCATTTGTTAAAAATTAATGATTTTTCCCCAGAGCCTCATCATATGATGATAGTCAGATCAATCACTTGTACATTATACTTGTACACTATGACTTAAAACCCTTTCCTGCTCAAACTGCGGGAAATATCTGGATGTGAATTGCCATCTGCCTCAGTTTTTTCACATAAAATTCTCGTCAACATAAAACTTTTTTTTGCTGAGAATTGCACATGATACTTACAATGACAGAATGCCCTGGTCAACAGCTTTCCTTGGTGGGGGCTGGGTGAAATGTGCCCTATCTGTGGCAAGTAAAGCTGTTGACTATACCTTCTTTTAACCAGGAAAGGACTAATACATAAATACTTATATAATATGACCTAAATACCCTGAGACACCTCCATGACAATCTCACATTTTATCCATAACACGAGGTTGCGACTGAGTAAACATAACAGTAAACTTTTGACATGGATCACTCTGAATATATATGTTTCAATATACTGAAAACAGTGAATAAGTAAAGTGGATAACTGAACCATGAATTTAATAAAAGTCATTTCCACATTGCACTCTTCACCACAGCATATCTAGATAAAACAGTTTGGATGTCTTTATCATTAGTATAATTATTGATTTCCATGATATTCTCTGCTTGATTCTTAAAAGTCTTCAAATTGAAACAATTCTTTGATGTGCCTTTGTTTCAATTTCAAAGGCTTTCAAGAATCAAGTAAAGGTTTTCATGGGAGTCAATAGCTGTACTTATGATAACAACATGCGAGGTGATATATTCATGGAAATCTATAGCTGCACTGATCATAAAGACACTGAATGTGATATACTGACACATATTGTATCTTATACCCTTGTTTACTTACTTAACTGTACAGTGGTACCTCTTTTGAGAGACCGCCCCTACGGCGGGTCAAAATGCGGTCTCTCAAAACAGGTGGTCTTTCATAAGAGGTACAACAACATGGAAAAGATAGCGCAGTGTTCTGAGAGAGCGGTCTTAAAAAGATATGTGGTCTCTCATTAGAGGGGTCTCTCAAGAGAGGTACCACTGTACTGAGAAATGTTGCCAACAGAGCCAGTTATATTTCTGTCATGTTCGCTGTTTTTAGTATGTTAAAACATCAGCCTACAGTATTTCAAGTGCTCCAAACCAAAAGTGGAGTTCAATGCCAGTATGTAATGTACCACTGCTGTTGAACTTAATCTTTTTAAACGATACTTCTGTGAGCTTTGTCAATCTGGCCATTCTGTGGTCAAAAAACATAAAAAAAGTAAAAAAACAAAAAAAAACAACAAAAAAACACACACACAAAAAGAGAAAGTACAATGTATGCAATGCTGTCAGTAACATGCACGATGTAAGCTGAGGCCAGTTATTGGTAAAGGTCTCAGTGTTCACGGTTGAATTTCTGCCAAAACCACACCATTCATACTTGACACATCATGTGAATCACCGGCCTGAAAATGCCACAAGCCACTTTGCCAGACATTCCCTCTTAAAGGACGGGGTGAATGGCCATTCACAGCCTGTTGTAGGGACGACAACTTCATTATCCAGCATTGTGTCACAAAGCTCTGCCTGCTAAACATAGTGATCTCCATGTTTTATTCTTTCTATTTGAGTCTAGTGGAGACAACAAGGAGTTTGGTCTGCTTCACAGGCAATGTGCAGGCAAACATCAACTTAATTCCACCATAAAAATCTATGCTTTGCATGCAGCAGCATGAACTTAAGACAAAGTTACCATGGTAGGTGTGGAGATACTCAACAAATTTGAGCTGTTTCTCCCTTTCATCAGGCAGAAGTTGGTGGATATCAAATGTTGTCTGCTTACATCAGATGTTTTCTTGGACACTACAGAAAAAACATTTTGAAAATGAAGATAGGATGTGTATGATACGTGAGTGGCATCATCCAAGAGCCCACAGCTACAGGTCTCTGTAATCATGTTAAACATTTCTTGCTTGCTCCAGACTAATGTTATTAAACATCATGTAGCAGTGGGCTAGGCACTAAAAGAACCCACTAACATCACCAATTACTGAAAGACTACGTAGTCACTCTGTCTTTGACATGATGTGAAATTAAGTTAAATTATTCCAACACATTGTCTTCTTGTTTGTTATTTTATGCAGAGTCCTTTTTATCCTAAATATGCAAGAATGTAGATTGAAAGTGATCCTTTTAAGTTTGTGTTGTGGACTCAATACTACTTTGGCAGAAAGTGAGGATTCAGGTTCCTGGGTGCATGAATGGTTCTGATTCTGTTGTAACTCAAGTCATTTTACAACAGAAACTTTAACAACTTTAATGTAGAACTCCACATATATAAGTAAACCATATAAGGCACATGCACCAAATACTTCAGGCGACTATTTTATATTCAGTTGATCAATTTCATTCAGCATCTGAAATAAGTGCTTTCAGCTTTTCCCCTAGCCAGCAAAATTGAATTTCTTTAACTTTCCCCAAAAGGTAGTTTGTTTGTTTTTTTTTTTTTTTTTTGTATTGGAGATCAGACACCATAATACCTGATCACAACAGTTTCTCTATTCAACAATTTCCCGTGAAAACTAAGTGCATGTTTTATCTGGTTTATTTTTCATTCCTAAACCAGCTTGATGGAATGTGTTTATTCTACCTGTGCCAGGTGTGGGAAGCGGTACACATGTTGCCTTGGCACATAAAAATATACACCAGGTGTACACAAAGCAAATCCAGTACATGTATTTAGCTTCCTGCTGCCACTCATAAAATTACCTGGGGGATCATCAAGCCATTTGTTGATCACTTTTATGCTGTCATATAAAATTAGTACAGATCTACTACCACCACAACCAAAGTCACAACAAGACCACCACAAACATCTCGTTAATCCCTGTTTAGCTGCTCACCAGCAATTGTGCACCAAAGAAATCTGCAAAGTTCTTGGAAATGTGCTCATAGTGTACTACTGGAATTTTTGTGTGGGTCCTTTTCTGAGTAAAAAAACAATAGGTTATGAAATATATAATACCCACATTACATTTAGCCCTCCTAGGGCCATGTAAACTATTTGGGCACGTAGGATTTTGAATGTACAAGAGTCAAACTGCAATTTTTTCCCAGAAAATCTAAGCTGCTTGGTTTTCAGTTAACTTTGGTATTATGTATTATGTCATCAACCATGAAAATTTGACGATGGATGAACTACAGGTTACTTTCTCTTCCGATTAAACAGAAATTGTGAATGCACTGAATCCACTGGGTATGTTTACACTTCACCAGAATCTTTCATACAGCAAAATCATTCACCTGTGCCCTGCTGATGCTATCAAACTCATCAGTCATACTTATCAGCTTTGAACTGATGCCCCCCCCCCCCCCCCCACACACACAGCACAGGTTACCACGTCCACATTTCATTTTCTCTTCAGTGCAAAAACAAAACATAGCTTTCGCAATGCAATATGACAGGAGCCAAAATTATATTTGAGCTTCTTCTTGTGTTTTGTAATTAAACCATGCCTCTTTTGTTACTGCCAGGAATTTCTTTTGCAGTTTTTCCAGTTTAATTCCTGTGGATGTCTCTTGTATGAGAACTACTTTCTGTGACCAGAATGCTGGACTTCAAATTTTGCCATGGAAAACTAGTGTTCTCTCTGCTCCATTTCAGAAAAAAATAAAGAAACATATCAGTAAGGCGCCGGCAGGATTCGAACCCGCACTGATTTCCACAGGTTGAAGCGACTGCTCTGGCCGCTACACCATCCACTGTGACCTGGTCATTAAGGCACGTTTTGTATCTCTTATCGTGCTCAGTGGATCGTGCCAAGGAAGACCCAGCACATCGGTGCACAGGCAGGTAAAAAATTAGTTCTATACTGTTTCTTGGATTAAGGTGGTGAAAGTGCAAGTGACAAAAGAGGCCTGGTTTAAAAAGGAGATACCACTTGTTACTGGGATGTATTCTGAAAGCCTGCATTATAAACCCCTCCTGCTACACGGTCGGGATTTATAATGCAGGCTTTCAGAATATATCCCACTAATGCGTGGTATGTCCTATTCTAATTTCTACATTCTCTACCTTCCAATCATTCATAAATTCTGTCTTTTAAATTAATTCATAAAAAAATAATGTACTCTGCTGTCTATGGTATCCACCAAGCGGCTCAGTCTTCAAAAGCAAATGTCATTTAAGTTGTTAGTTTATTGGTTCATTCGTTTATTTATTCTACATCATTTGCAGTCATTTTCAATTGAAACAAGTTTCTATATTCCTTTTAAGAAATTATAAGCAGTTTGCAAGCACTGAATGTGATTATTTTGTGCCATACAGCTGCTCGGCCAAATTAGCAGTAATTGACAGAAACACTTATTATATACACTGTTTGTACTCTTGGGTCCTTATTTCATAAACACACCATTCGCTTATTTCATTCATGTAGCTAAAATGTCTAGAATTGCAATTACATTCCCTGGTACTAGTCAACTATGGACAAGCCTTCACAGCTACATCCCCATATACCTCAGAAATTTCACATTGCAACAATAATTCAAAAGTGCACAACTGACAGTTCTCAATGAGTTTCTCCTACAAGTTAGTGATCCATTTTAGACACTTCGTAAATTTTTGCTAGGTGCAATACCTGTAATAAAGGACAGTGGGTGTACTGCACTACTGCTTACAGCATTTCATCTGCAGGATGTTGTCATCTTCCATGTTGTGAGTACCAAAATGGGCACACTGTACCACAAATTTTATATAATCTACACACCAACCCTTCCCATCACAACCCGTCTGTAGAACCTCCATAAATTGACATCACAAAGAATTAAATACAAATTTTTTACATTTGTATAGTGGTCAGTGGGCCACTGTGGCAACAACATCATGATCTACAACAAAAATTGCACAAACAAAAACACATAATGCCTATGGCTGATGCCTCTGTGTGGTACATGAGGTTACAGATTTTAACATGAGCAATCCATGGCTACAATTATACTGCCATTAGTATGATCAAAGCTTTGGTTTGAGGTTCATCAATAATGTTTTTCATTTCAGAAGCTTCCAATGTTTCACTCTCAAAACATAATCAACACAGTACACATTATGAGAGCACATAATGAGACCAACCTACACTGCTGTTTTGTTTTTTTTTTTCTCCATGCAAAAATAGCGAGGCACAGTCAACTGGAAAAGAAGATTCTCAGCAAATATGCGTTTGTACTTAAGAAAGTTTTAAAGATTTGCAATACTGTGAATTCATTTAATTTTGCTGATGCTTCAAAACTGCAAATATAATAAGAACCCCATAAAAGATTTTTAACATGGTATAAATGAAATTATAACAAAAATAGTGAATTTAAAGTTTCAGTGAAAGGTTAAAAATGCAAAAAACAAAAACAAAAAAAAAAAAGGTGAAAATTAAAACCTGTGAAAATAAATGTACTCACAGTAGAAAGAAACCATGTTTGTGCACTGACATGGTAAGCAGTCATCGTATGTTGTCTTGAAGCCACCTACTTTCAATGGTCTCAATTTATATAAGTTTGAACTTCATACCTTTCTCAACATCAGAGGATCAATAAATATTTCACTGGTAGGGCTATATCCATACCAAACATGGAGGTTCTAGCTCTCCAAAAATATCAGCTTTGGAAAGAAAGACAGACAGACAGATAGCTAGAGAGCATGAATAAAACACATGGATGGAAAAAGTGATTTCTACATGCCCCTCCTCCTGTAGGAGGCAGGCATAATAGGCTTCAGGTATCAGGTAAAATGGTCAATCTCGTAACAAGAAGCATAGGTACACAGGTATGTTTTGCTGGCTTACTTGTATTTAACAACAGGGATGTGTGAACAGCACATCCTCAGCTGACCTTGACATTCAAACCAGAGTGAGTCCCACTCTAGTCTAGGGGATGAGGACTTTGAAAACGAAGTAAAAAATGAAGTTTCCATTGCAATCCCCATTGACTTGCCTGGTAATGAATATGACTGCATGCATTAATTGACAGGTACCCAAATTGAAAAATTCGTTAAAAATCAGGGATTCAGGGTGTCACCCTCTAATGAGCAAATTTGATTAATCCTCCCACAAGCTACATTTTCACTAAGTTTCAGAACAATCTTATTGACAATTTTGGAGAAGTCTAATATCGGAAACCATATAAAAATTCATTGAAAAATATATAAAAGAATTGCAGACTCACCTGTTGAACAAATTAAGGCCTGGGGATCTGCAGAAGTATCCCAATGTAATTTCACAGCAATTGGCTTGGCAGTTTTGGAGAAGATTTTTGAAGATTTTGCCAAAAATTACCCACACCAAAAAAAAAATAATAAAAAATAAAAAAAATCACTGGAGTGTGACGATTTGAGTAAAATTGGTAGAGACCCCCTCAAGATACATCTAAGGGATCGTAAATTCTTATGATCCCATTGTCCAAAGTGAAATCCTTTTGAGGACAAGTGACGTTCAAATTTCACTATTCCCATGGACAAGTAATTTTTATTGGCAAATTATCTGTTCAATTTCAAGTTTTTTTGGCATAACAGGCACATTCACTCACTGTATGACATAATGATTTCCATTGAAACTTGCTTTTTTTAACATCAGCACAAGCGATATTATGAGGGAGGATAAGCGAAAATTTTGTGTCACTTGTCCTACAGACAAGTTGTTTAAAAACAGATTTCCTCACCCTGCATCCCCATCAAATTTGAACCAAGGCTGGCCACCAGTTTTGAAAAGAAGTTGAAAATGTTATTTGTTGATCTTGATGACAGTTGATGGATGACAGACGACAGATGGAGAACCATACTATATCCTCAGCTGAGGTAAAAACAGACCAATAATGTCTCAACAGCAAACTAACAGGAGCTCCAAAACTGACCTTCACTTCTCAGCTTTTCCTGAAGCAAATAGTGTTTTTTTTTTCCCAGAATCACTCTTTGTCATGTGCAAATGAAAACGAGCACCCAACTATCCACCCACATAGAGCCTTGTTTTGCTGTTAATGCATGTCTGTAATGGCAACACATTTGGCCCATACAGTTATGACGCAGTCTGCTACAAACTTGATAATGCCTTTGGAATCAAAGTGGAACCATAGAATGTCAATCACTTCGTAGCTTTAGTTGCAATATGATACAGCTGCAGATCATTAAATTTTGTTCCTTGTCTCTACCCTCCCCCCCCCCCCCCCCCCCCCCCCCCGGTCAAAAATATTCATTGATGTTGTACACAATAAAGTTTGACCAGAGCTGCACATATTAGCAGATTAAATGCCAGCCCAGTGTTCTGCTTTTTCCCCCTTTTTTGGAGCATCCTAGACATGCCCTTCCTCATATTATATGTGTGTGTGTCACATATAACATCAGCATAACCAAATTATAGTTAAAATCATACATTGTGTTGAAAACCCAAGAACACATCCACAGCTGCAAATAACACTTCCACAGCAGTGCTTCCACTGCAGAAGTACACGCCCTGATCAAACAGAAAGACAGCAACTTGTCATCCTACCAATAATGAGCTATAAACATTAGCCCAGTATATCATTGTGGTCTGGTACGAATACCAAATGAAGAACATTACATGTATAACATCTCAAGTTCTGTGTTTACTATGATAAAATTTATTTAGAATTTATAGCCTTCAAGCCAGTGTCATTTTATTTACATTGTATATAACTCAGTTTAAGTCAGGTGTGATCAACATACCAGTGTTTTCTGAGGGAAAGGGGAATAAGCCAGCCATGTGATAATCAACAGTTAAAATACAAGTGTACCAGACACATATACTTGTACATGTATAGGATTTTTCCTGTCTGTTTGAAAAATAACAATATTATCACCAATCTGTGTCCCAATAACTCCAATAAACTCAAAACTTGGTATACACATACAATGATGCACCTATGTAAATGTTCTTTTCCATCCTGCAAGAAAATGCATTATGCCCAAAAACAAATATGCTATCCAGATTAACTGGAAGATTGCATTATGCCCAAAAAACAAATATGCTATCCAGATTAACTGGAAGATCATTCATGTACTTACTTTCTCTTGAGAAGAAGTAAGATAAATCTACATGTACATATTTTCTTTGAAGTGCAATACATAAAATATACTTGTGGAATGAAGAAGCTGTTTATGTTTACAAATGTGTGACTGATATATTAAGCTGCATTCACAGCAACCTGAAGAAAAAATATCTTCTTGCATTTTCGTCTAAAAAAAGTAACTATGACAACCAAAACACCTTTGCCAACATCACACAGAACAGTTTCTATAGTACATGAACTTGACATACTGTACCTTACATACTCATTTAACTTGACAAAATATACATTCTTATGATAAAAAGTTCCTATCAAATCAGTTTAATAGCCATTTGATTCTTTAGTGAAACCGCAACAAATTTGTACTGAATGATTTATTTCAGGTGAGAACCTTTTTTTTTTTGTTTCTACTGGAAAGTTCACCACAGTTTGTTACATTCCTATGCCAAGTTTCTTCGAATGTCATCCAATAAAACAGATGTGCTCCCTCATTCCAGACAACACAGCCACTAGATCTCGGCTTACATTGACGCCAGGCAACAAACTAATGTGTATCAGCAGTCTGAAGCCTATGCACACATGATATGTGTACACACAGTATATGCACAAACTGTTTAGTCCTTAACAACCCCAACCAGGATGACGTTGGCTCAAGATAAACTCTGGTTTATACAGGGCCAGCACTACTGGGGGGGGGGGGGGGCTATAAGACTGAATTGTATACATTGCTTGCACCATGTGTTTACTGAGTGGTTAACTGTACTTGTTTCCTTCATTATTAGTGGGTCTATATATCCTGCAGTGTCACTGTGTTGGCGTCATACCAATCACCAACAGCAAACACCCAAATTCATCCAACTCCCCAGAGGTACTTTATTGTATGACATGTTAGAATAATATTAATTATCTCAATGTGTTTGTTTATTGATTTTATCAATCTTTTACTTTTAGATGACAGAAAAGCAACTCTACCAATATATCACAGATGTTTAACATCACTACCATTCCTCACATCACTCTCATTCCTCAAATTTTGCAAAGGATTCTTTCACATACATTTTGGTGTAGCTCCATTACCCAAAAGCTGACATGCCAACAACAGACCTTAAAAGTTAAAACATGTAATATGTGGCATGCACATTAACTTCCTGCCATAATCTCTAGACTCTCTCATGAGGCAACAACAAGCAGCTGTCATTATATGGTCACACTCAATAAGAAATTTATGAATTTTTAGTGTTACTATTGACTGCAATCCTCGCAACAATGGAAATTCTGAAAAACTTGAGGGCTGTGTGAAGAGCCCGTGCTCAGCTGGCCTAAGCTTGTTCACAAAATCAAAGTTGCAACTGTACAGACCTGTGCTGAGCTTTAGCTGAGTGCATATGGGATTTTAGGAGTATTCAAAGATTTTCCTGAAGAAAAATTTATTAATATAAATTTTACTGGAGCATGAGAAATCGAAGAGTATTTAAAGTGAACTTTAAACAGAACATTGCTACTTGGTGGAGAAAATACATGATACTGAGCATTAGAATGCCCATTGACTCACATTGTAATCAGCAGGAAAAGTGCATTTACCGGTAATGGCCTCAATTGAAAAAAATTATTGAAAATTAGGAATCCAAAGCAGTGTCACCTAGTGAACAATTTTGTTTGAACCTTAACAAGGAACATATCCTGTTGTGGTGATGTGATGCACTTTATGTATGAAAAAATGCCTTATTAATATGTGTATGAATATTATTATTATTATTATTATCATATCTTGTATTGAAGTGTCTTATAGACCATTTGATATAATGGTGTTTGCATTCTTGTGTGTCTGCAACACATTTAACTTGGGAATTACAATTTCAGTCTCTGCTCTTGATTTACTGCAAGACTTGTTGATAGTTATATCCAGATTTGTGTAACTTTTGCCTTAAAAACTTCACTATATCCACTACAGGGGAAACATATCCTTGTATTTTGAATTTGCGTGCCGTGTGAACAATCGTAAAGTGAACATTTCATGTAAAATTGCTATTTCGGTCAATCACTTTTGTTTGGTCACGACTTTAATTACTTTTTAATTCAGATTGTCATTTTCTCATGCAAAGCCCCTCTTTTGTTTTAAGAATTCTAATGCAAAAGTAAGAATTAAGCTGTGTTATTGGTCAAGAGTCAAGGGTGGAGACTGGTATTTTCCCCTGGTATAAATATTTGGGGACTTGGCCTTTTTAGCCATTGCATAGGAAAGTTAATCATCATGGTACGTGTTATACAACTTGGTCAAGGCCCTGCTTCATAATTTGTGCTTCAAGTTCAACTTAAATAAACTTCAAGATTTTTTTACATCATGGAACAAGAATTGCCAGCATCAATCGTACTCTTATGATTAGGTTTCTGTAAGTTAAACTCAGATCTTCCCAAAATTAACATCGCCCAGCCGTCCACATCGCCCAGCCGTCCACATGTGTCTGCTCCCACCGAAAGGAAGATTTTAAACACTATTGTCTCTACTGTCCTTTACATGCTTGGGACAAAAAAAACTAC
The DNA here is from genome assembly GCA_964020975.1 of Hermodice carunculata. NCBI lineage: Eukaryota > Metazoa > Annelida > Polychaeta > Eunicida > Amphinomidae > Hermodice > Hermodice carunculata. The sequence goes on along the minus strand of OZ026630.1, from coordinate 57,535,117 downwards.
AATATCATCATTCCATTTTTGGCCCCTGGTGTTAATCCAAGTTTAATCCTCCTACTATTTGGGAGCAAGGAACTTTCAGATCAATGTAATACGTTAATTTTTCAGGCATTGCAAAACTTCATTGTTGAATCACGGTGATTTATCTTCTAACCAATGTGACCTTTTTTCCAGTATGCTGTGTTGAATAAATCTTTATTTCATGACTTTATGCATCATAGCAGCATTTCTTTAACTTCAGTGCACAGTCCTTGTTCTCATGTTCCCCACCATGTTGCTTCATTTAAATCACAAAATTACACCTTTCAGCTCATCCGCCAACTCAATCAAACTATAGTTGACTGGTAGTCTCAGTCTGTGTCGTGACGCACAACCAATATGACGTTGACCTAACGTCAACTAGCAACGGTACCCCTGCCCATATAAGCGGCGGGACACGGTGATCCTAACTGCCACTGATGAGTATCACTCGATACAAAACTGGTCTGGAGAGGAATCTGGCTTCCTCTCCGAGTTTTGGTTCCCTGTCACTGGTCTTGCCAGGTTTTACATATCAATCAAGCTATAGTTTATAGTTGTAAGTGGGTTGACAATGACAAGGTGGGGTAATGATTACCCCAGCTGCTGGGTGCAATGGCGGCTCCGCAGTGGCAGTGCATGCTGCTGCTATGGTGCTTCAGCTGCGCCCTGCAGTATGCATTACTGCTTCATGCCATTTTGTGCTTCTCTGGGTGGAACACTTCCCCCTTAGCACTTACCTACATATTGTTGGTATATTTTACAGGGTACATTCAGGTGCAAAAGCTGAAGCATTCCACTATTTATGTTTAAAGCGAATTTACAGGAATATTTCAGTACACAGTCATTTCTTGTACATTCTTCTGTCCTGTACATCTTGTACACACTGTGAGTCTCCATGTTTGGGGAACCCTTTGATAAGTCATATATCATGTACTTTTGGGTAATCCAACAAAAATAAATATGTTTAAACTAAACTAAATTTTCAACACATTTTAATCAAATATACCGAATGTTTAATGTGGATGGCTGATCCAAAGTTTGGTAGGTTTCCAATTTTTGCCTGATCAACATTCCTACCAGTTTCATGATGTTTCATGAGAAACAATATATACTCAAAATTTTCACATTTTGGGACATATAATATGTAATAAAGTGGGTGGTACCATCAATATCGAACTCAATCTCAAATTTTTTACCCTTCACAAATCCTGCAAGTTGTATGGAGTTCACTTGTAAAGTGTGGACTGTATTCCATTGACTCCCACGCAATTCTGCAGATATTGTGTTGTTGTTCAGTTTTTTTTGTAGGCGAAAAAAGAACATTTGTAATAACATCCTAAATAATGCACCAACAGTGTTCATTATCTCCACTTCTATTTTTGATCTTGGCATGGATAGAAATTAATATTTTATAATATGGTAATTTATTGAACACAATAATATGCAGGTTATATTAAATATGCTTTCTGACTGGTAAATATAACTCATTAAGTGGCCATGCTCATATTCTATTTTTTGATACTTTCTTATTCAGCAATACTATGTATATGCTGTTTTGATTTTGTCATTAAAGAAGAAGTCACCTTATCTTCTTTATAAATCATGCACTAGGTATATGACCATGCAAGGAATGATGAATTATTAATAACAATTACTACACACGAGGACATTGAAACATTTTAATTCTACCACAGCTTTTTCATTTCTGTGTGTATAGGTTAATTTTGCATTAGACAGTGGAAATTGGAATGGCATTTTTCACAAAACCAGACTCACACTTAAAGAACAAGAGGCCAATGGGCTTTATGCTCTGCTGGCACTGTGGCTATATGGCACCTATATCTCATTTCAAAGTTGTGAGTCCCTGAAGTGGCTTCTGAACATATAAAGCTTATCTGATTTTAGTGTTTCATTTGTCCACCAGATGTCACTTTGCTCCACATGTAATTATGTCTGGGTGCCAACCCAGACATATTGTTTTTGTAAAGTTCTTTCTTTCTTCCTCTTCTTTCCTCAAATTTGTCCGGAGCTTTTCAAATTTCATATTCAAGATTTAAATTTTAGGTGATCATCTAATTTGCATAAAATCAAATCCTACAAGTTTGGTTCATTGGATGCACCTCTATCACAAACCTATATATTGAATTTGGAATGGCATCTCTATCTATCATAGTTCTGAAGATATTCAAGATTTAAATTTTCAAAGTGCCTTAATTAGCATAATTAAAAATTTTACAACTTTTGTTTTCTGTCCATTAGATTGGCAGATGTCACAAACCTATATGCTGAATTTTGTATTCTATCTATAATAGTTTTGAAGATATGGAGCTTTTAAAATTTTAATTGCCCCTAATTAGCATAATTTTGAACATTATGACTATTCCAAATCAGAGAGACAACTTCCCTACCAGGTGTATTACCATGCCAAGTTGAAACAGTGTAGCTTGCACGGTGTCAGAGAAAAGCTCCGGACAAATTTGGCAGAAAGAAGAAGAAGGTATCACCTACATGCTAAACCATATTATTTATTTTTCTGATGTCAAGAACTGCTGTTTACATATGTTTTAATATGGGCCACATACATGTAGTTATATGAATATTATCTCTCCTGGTCAACTGGTTTATCATACAGAATATAACTGGCTCAGAACTAGAAGTTAGTCTTGTTTTTGCTAGTTCTGGTGTCTACTTGTTAACTTTAAGTTGAACCAGTCCACACAGTACAGTATGGACCTGAGACCCCCTCTCCCCCCCCCCCCCCCCCCATTCCTGACAGGCTCTGTCTCATGCTATTTTTTTTTTTCCTTCCAAAGACATTTTTCCACAGTACCTATTAGCTCATAACCTAATTGATGCATTGCAAAGAATGTAACCATGGAACTGCAAGATATCCCTCTCAGTACAGCAAAAGGTACACACATTCTCCACTGAGCCCCTATGATAGGGCATTTAGGAACAATACTTAAAGTTTGCCCAGTAAAACATTCCATCTTCACAAACTGGCTGGCCTACAATCAGACTTTTAATTTTCCACATGTGAGAGTCAAACAAAAAAAATAAAGCATTGATTTGAAAAGCCTCATAATGTAGAATCTATGTCACTGGTTACATCATAGAAAACAGTGGGCTAACAGACCTCCCAGCATTATCCAGGAAGTCACTTGGGCCCCACACTTTTCTATGGCCTGACTTCTACCATCTGAATGAACCAAGATATCAATTTGCTCCCAATAGCTTTAATAAAAGTTCCGATTCGTTATCAATTAAGTGACACACAGTAAAAAAAAAAATGATGATAAATTAATGGTTATACTACTTCCTAACACTCTGAGAACCCCCCCCCCCAAAAAAAAAAAAAAAAAAACCTCACTGTGCAAGTGGCAACAGGTCAACAGTGGCAGTCATGGAAGAAAATCACAATCTTGACCTTAACAAAAATGCAAATACAGCAGTTGCTTTTCAAAAGAGAGGTAGTACCTGAGACCAAATATCAATGATTTGGGGTTCCAGGTACCCAAACACAGCTTCTGCAGTTGAATTTGCAAAGGATTCATTCCAAAACAAAGAAACACTAGAAAAGAAGATTTGCTTCACTGGGTGCCTTCAAAATGAGAACAGTCTGAAATGCTACACTTTGCCATTGTTCAACACAATCTAAATTTTGTGTATGAGCCTAACTTGCATTTATAATTAAAATATTACAACTTTGGTTCTTCGTTAATTTGATGTGGCCACATCAGAAACTTATAAACTGAAGTTTGAATGACACCACCATCTATAATAGTTTTGATGAGCAAGATTTAAATTTTGTGTATTTGCCTAATTTTCATAACTCAAAATCCTACAACTTTGGTTCATTGGATGCAGTTATGTCACAAACTTACAATTGAAGTTAAAATAGTACCGCTATGAATATTAGTTTTCAAGTTACTCAAGATTTAGATTTTGTGTATTTGCCTTATTTGCATAAATCAAAATCCTTCAACTCTGGTTCATAGTTCATTAGTTGCGACTATGTCACAAACTCATAAATTGAAATTGGAATGACATATCTATGTATAATAGTTTCGCAGTTATTCAAGATTAAATTTTGTGTATTCACCTAATTTGCATAAAATTAAAATTTTTTCATTCTGGTTCATTGGATGTGGCTATGCCACAATCCTTAAAAATAAAAATGTTGGAATGGCACCTCTATCCATAACAGTTTTGAAGCTATTGAAGATTTATATTTTGCATATTCACCTTTTTTGCATGAATTAAAATTCTAAAACTTTAGTTCATGGTTCATTGGATGTGGCTTTGCCACAAACCTACAAATTGAAGTTGGAATGGCACCTCTGTCTGCAATAGTTTTGAAGCTATTCAAGATTTAAATTTTGTGTATTCAACTAACTTGCATAAATTAAAATTCTACAAGTTCATTCAGAGTTCACTGGATGTTGCTTTGGAACAAACCAATGAAGTGAAGTTTGAATGGCATCTCAAATTTTGCATATTCACCTAATTTGCACAAATTAAAATCCTAAAATTTAGTTCATGGTTCAGTGAAATCAGCTTTGCACAAACCGATAAATTGAAGTTGGAATGGTATCTTTATCTATAACACTTTTGGAGATATTCAACTTTATATTTTTCAGTGCCCATAATTAGCTTAATTAAAAAATTCTACAACTTTCATTAGGACTGTCCATTATATTGTGTCTGATCAAAACTCCTGACAAATTTGGTTATAAAGGAAGGGAGGCAGAAAGAAAGAAAGAAGAAGAAGAAAGAAAGAAAGAAAGAAAGAAAGAAAGAAAGAAAGAAAGAAAGAAAGAAAGAAAGAGAGAAAGAAAGAAAGAAAGAAAGAAAGAAAGAAAGAATTCTTGGAAAAACAAAATGTCTGGGTTCGCACCCAGACATAAATAGCTGGTACCACAGCTGGTGGAAAGAATGGCAGCATTACAGGGATGGGTTAAATGACTCTGCACTGAGGGATATCCTTTCAAAAACATGTACTTCTGGAGATACAGTTTCATCAAAACTCCTGGGGTTTGCGGTTTTATGAGGACTTGTTGCCAGGACCTTTGCAAAACTGTTAATTGAAGCAGTGATTAGACTATAGGCATTCTGCCCTCTGATTGGTCAAAAGTGGGTCACCATGGCAGAAGTCTGATCAGGTCATAAAGTCCATTACAGGCACACCCGGCACAGATGTGCACTATGTAATAACATACATGTTGTCCAACATTGTGTAGATGGATGCATGCAGTCTTCCAGCACTCTATGATGAGACCAGAACACATGGCAATGCAATACATGACAAAATCATGCTAAATCAATTTGTTCAAAAGCTATTGCATCTACAAGGGTGATGGACATGATGATGAAAATACTCAAAGGCCAATGAGGTCTGGGGGTAACAATTCAAACATTTTCAGCATAAAATTCAGGACGTCTCCTGGATAATCAGGGAGGGTTGGCAACATTGCTTATGTTCAGATCCGCATGAAATGAACCGGCATGTCTTCATCTCAAGTGCATGTCAGGACGACAATATGTGTAATTTGATGATACTACTGCGAACATGTATGTGATATGCCTCTGCAAGAGTCAGGAACGTTGGCTTTCATTTTATTATGACAGGTGCACATGCTCAATGTCACATGCCTTTGCAAAGATGAACTTGCATGTCAATACTACCGGTGTCGATATATTGTGTTGGTCTACAAATCTGCTCAAGCTGAAATTAGTTCTGAGCTGGCCTCTTTAAAAGTTATAACAGGAGGCCCATGGGCCTAATTGCTCTGCTGACCACCATCACCAAAAAGAAGAAAAAAAAAATCATTTTCTGAAATGTATTCAATCCAAAACTTGAAAAATCGATCAAGGAAAGCCATATTATGTAATGTCAAATTTCCACTTGATACACATTTGTGGTACATTTGGCATAATTCGCCTTATTCTTTATCAAGATATGTCCCTTTCATAAGTGCTACCCTGAAAAATAGTCAAGGTCACACAAGCATTTGGGTCATGGTGACCACTAATATAGGTCACCATGTAGAGTTTTATATACAATGTACTTAAGTGCATTTGGGTCTACCGGCTCAATTCGCTTTGTCACTAATGTCTAAACTACACCTTACCAGTACAAAAATCACCTCTTCCATCTTAACAGGTCTGGTAACCTTACAAAAATAGGTCATCAGTAATAGGTGTCAGTGGTGCCATCAATAACAAAAGGAATATAAATTTAATTCACACAGTATGTCCAAAAATTTTCAAGGATCCAACTTATTTTTCATGATTCAATACATATATAGACACACAGGTAACAATACAATACTAACAATTTATATCGAACTTTTTCATCAATACTCATGTGTATATTTTGTTTATCCAATTATAATGTGATTAATGCTTTAAACATTTTCACAGTAACATTTTCCGGTATACTCAGCTTAAATTAAGATTATCTTAGCATATCTATTCTCTTTACTACTTGTGTTTTATTCAAATAACATGCCCATTCTTAAGTCAGAAAATGCAAGAACTTCTGATTCTGCAAGGACTTTGGCTCTTTCAGCTGAGACTTGAGACTTGGTGTTGAAAAGGTTAAACCTTTTGATGTTCTGATTATGAAAGCACAACACATCCACAGGAAGTTTTACAAATACTATTGTAAATTGATTTATTTTTACATGTATAATTTTTCACGGTTTTTGTATTTTTGACATTTCATTGCACATGTAGTTTCAATTTCACTATTTTGGACATAATTCCTATTCAAACAATGTTAAATGTAAAATAATATTTCAGTTTTTTTCATTTTCATGGTTTTGTGCCATCAATGAAATAAGTGAAAATAAAAGTACAGTGAAATTAGAGCAATTTACAGTACTAAGTATAACTTCCACATGTGCAAGTAGTTATTTCATTTTGGTGAAAAAAAAGACATACTGTCTGTTAATAGAGATAAGATCAAACGAGTCAACAGTTTTCCTTGTTTGTGACAGAGTGAAAGATGTTGGTACACAGAACAATGACAAACTTGCCTGTTTTTTCTCTCACTTGGTACATCATCACGTCTATACAACTTGCAAGGAATACCTACTGTTACACACAAACATGATAAGAAAGCCCACAACCTTGAATGTGCAGTTCCTGGGGCTTCCCCATGAAAATGCCCATAACAGGCTTTCACAGTCAGCTGTAATTATCTTTTGCGTATTATATCCCGTCAATCAGCTTTGGGGTCAGTCATCATCCAATGAGAAATCTTTGCATAATTAAACTTTGTCGATCGGTTCCAGGTCAAGTTGTCCTCACTTTACTGGCCAGCAACATGTCAGTGATCATAACTCAAATTTGACTGTGTCCATGGGGGCAGATTGCAGTAACAAATACAATTTTGAGCACTACTTTATCAGAAATGGGCAGAAAAAATACAAACGACAATGCATGTTAAGTGAGAATGAAGACACTCAGGACAGTAGCAAGGACTTTTACCAATCTTGTACCATGCCTCCTTTGTTTTCTCAATGGATACATATGTCACCTGCTTACACATAAATCCTTGCTTTAATTTCTGTGGCTGAATTTCAACACAGGACTGATTTGCTTTGGTGAATACATTCTAAAATGCATTTATATTCATGAAAACAAAGAAGGCATGGTATAAAAAGGATACATCCCTTGATCTCGTAATTTATCAGGAATCATGCATTTTCAAATCCCTACGCTTCGCTCCGGGATTTAAACAAAGCAGGATTCCAGATAAATCCCTTGAACTTGGGATGTATCCTCTTCATACATGACAACCTATTATAGATGTGTGAAACAATGATATTTCATAATTGTAGTAGTAGACTATGACACTTCAATGAGACTATTTTATTTTCTAGAACTTGTTAATTTGTTCCTATTCATTCAATTGCACTTTTCTGTCTTTGGCATTGGAGTTACTTCCAGTCAACAATGCATAAATAAATATGTACACATTCTCCCAACTAAACTAAGACTCTGTATTTTTACTGAACCTGCATAATATACAGGGTGAATTGTGTTTTTATTTTCTGCACAGCTGGGATTCCGCACCATCCCAGTTATGTCAGTGAAAGTAATCACTTCATGAAGATATTTGGCACTACCTCTTCTTTTAACAAATTGCCTTTATTTTCTCCCATATCATCTGTCCTGAACATAGCACTCTACAGTAAAGATATCCTTGGTCTGGTACAATAACACACACACACACACACACACACACACACACACACACACACACACACACACACACACACACACACACACACACACGCCATGTGCATAATGGGGGGGGGGGGACTGTGACCCTGACTGTTGTTGCAGTAAAAAAGCCTATGCTTGAGTGCCTCTCCGCTAGCCCATTGGTCCGTTTCAGCACACCGAGTGTTGTGGTTCTTCACAGACTGAGGTGATCAAGGCTTTAATAATATTCCATCACTAAACCCTGAATTTGTAGCAGATATAATGCAGTTAAATTTTTGGTAAATGATATATATTCTGCAGCAGAAGAGAAGTGCACAGCGTGCCACAGGGGTGTGTTATGTTAAAGACGAAGATGGTAAATGCAGAATGACTTATGCTCAAGAAATTTTTTCACAACTTGAAAAAGATTCTCAAAAACTATTGTATGGCACATCTAACCCTGCAGACCAAACTTAAGAACTACTTACAGTGAAACCTGTTTTTTTGAAACTACCTGTAGGGATCACAAGAAGTTACCTACAAAAAAACTGGTGATCCTTCGCAAGAAGCACTGACAGCAAATTACAAGGGAAGGTACATGCACAGAGTAAGGAGCTATCAAAACGTCTGTTGTAATGAATACTGTTTCCTAAGGCAGGTCCTTCAAGTGAGGGACTTCATGCACATTGCACTGCAACAGGTTTTATTGCTCTTCTTCAACAAACCACAGCTTTCATTGGCCCAAACATACACAATAACTTGCCTGCAGGGCTGAACCTTATTGTGCTGCCCAGTTTACAATTATGAGTCACAACAGTCTGCCCACAGGCAAGATAACAATGGGAAATATGTCACTGCTCCTCTTATTACTACAATTATGTTATTATATCTAAATATGTATTATGTGTATGGGCACAATACACAAGACACTTTTTTCACTATGTATGTATCAGTATTATATCTGATACATTGTGTCAGCTCAATGCTACCAGCAATGTATGTACTTACACTGAAACCTGGCTTGAAAGATCACCCCTGTAGATGACCAAATTGTGGTCTCTCAGGACAGGTGGTATTCATAGGAAGTATAAATAAAATGAAAAGTACTAAATATAGTAATATGGAAAGGTCGCCTTTCAAGGCAGGTGGTCTCTCACAGAAGGTACAAAAACATGACAAGTAATAAACATAGTATCACGGAAAGGTTGTCTTTCATTGGAATGGTCTCTCAAGACCTTTCCAATGAAAGACTGTATTTCAAAATGTGTGGCCCAATCTCCCATACACAAAAAGGAAAGTAGTAAAAGAAGCTACCATATTTTCCCTACAATGTACATATACTGCCTGTAGGCTTGTCACCTGTTTTCATTGATTAACCAGTTTTGTTGACATTGGCTAGATTGGTTCATTACAATGTACTACATGTACATTAGAACATTTAATGCAAACTATATCAATACTTGTATTTTTGCCAAGAATACCACACAGAATTTATAGCCCTCATTTTCTGTTATTTTCAATGACTGATAATAAATAGCACTTCAAAAGTCCATAGTTGTCAACCCAATTTACAATTACACAGAAACTTTCCAACAAGCTATTTCCCAGTACCATGGCTGAGTTCTTGAAACTGAAAATTGCACTTCTTTGAACTTGTTAAAGGTTTCTTTTCCTTCATGTCTTTACAAGCAAATTACTGTTGACTGTTACCTGTAAGGAAAACTTGACAGTTATGTATCTATCATAATAATTATGACCTAAGATGATTTTTTTTCACTCTCAATGATGAGTGAGAAAACATGTTGCACAAAGTAGACATGGTAAAATTGCAACAACAGAATCTCTCTGCCATAATGACACAATATTGCTGTCTATAGATCTATGTTATTTGTCTTGTCCTGATGCTGGTAAAGTGTGTTGCAAATGCTATATTTTTCATGCCTTGGGCATGGAAATATTTATCTCTTTTCTTTTTTTTTCTGTCTCATTTTTTCTCTTCTTCTTCAGCTACATTATTCTCCCCTACCATAATTCACAAATGACAAACAGTCAATGCTTTAGCATGAACCACGATAATTTACTCTGTAAGTTTCTCACTTAACTATTGATACTGCTGCTAGTCAACAAATAGATGTCCCATTTTTCAGGCACGGAGAATTTTTAATTTCTCAAAATTGTGCATCAAATATCACCTTTCATGGTCATTCTCCAGCCTGACAGACATATTTCTGAGAATTACTTACACAGCTGTGTATGTGTATAAACTTATGAAGTATATTTTATCACATTTGTTCACTTCCACCTGTATATGTACAAACTCTGGTCACCTTTGGGAACACCCCCCCCCGCTTTACCTGCACATTCATCTGACACTTCTTTCTCGAGTCACAGCAAGTTAACTTAGTTTGACAAAACCCTTTACCTAGAGATACTCACCCTCGGTTGTAACTGAATTATACATGTTTTGCAAATGGGTTGCAGTTTAGTGGGAATCATGATACTTTATCTTTACTGAGAACATTAAAATGCTTTCATTTTCTATTTTTTTCTTTCTATTTTTATTGTACTCATAAACCACATAATCTATTGAAAACCCCATGCGATGGGGTTATAAATCTGCAGATAAAGAAGTAATTTGTTCAGAAACCAATGATAATCAAAAAATTAAAAAACAAATAGAAATAATAGCACTCAAACAAAGCTGTAGTACAGTGAAAACTCGTTATAATGACACCATCTGTTCAACAAACAAGTGTAAGATAACTGAATATGTCAGTTAAATGAATCAAATAACAAAGTAAAAGAACTTGTTCCCATGAAAATTTGTTTCATTAAATTGAAAAATACTTTTCAATACAGTAACACTTTCTACAGTTATAGTTTAACATTTTGCTAATCAATTTTTCTAACAATTTTATTTCTTCATTTAGATAATACACATATATGTATTGATGTACATGTACTTAAAAGAAATATAGTGAATCTAATGAAATACAAACCCACCTAGTAACACACCCACCTAGTAACACACACATATAAGGACGTGTACATACAAATGTTGCAATTTAATCTTACTGGTTTATCCAATTCTAAAGCAACTGCAGAGAATTAAAGATCACATACATGATTAAAATGTATCCCAGAGACTTTAGGAGTTACATCCATGTAACCAGATTTAAAATATCCAATGGGATAAAATGTTTAGATACAGCTACACACAAATTCTGCAAACTTCTGGTCACAAGTAGAACTAGAGAGGGACTGGAAAAGCAGCAACAAGAAAGATACATGCCACTGAACTTGAAGGAATTAAATCCATATAATCTGCTCATCCCCAAATCTTGTGCCTATGCTATTTCTTCACACTTGAACAGTGAGGCATTTTTTAAAAGTTGGTTATCTGGGCTTGTAACTGCCCTATTAACAAGGAGAGAATTTCACAAACAACACTATTTATAACCACTTTACACCCTTTTTAGGATATTGGATAAATATGTGGTAGATGATCTTGATACTATAGGTACAGTGGTACCTACTATAGAAGACTAACACTTAATGCCAGACAAAAGTGGTCACATATGACAGGTGGTCTTTCACAGCAGGTAAGCTGGCAAAGAAATTAAAGGCCAGTGTTTTGAAATGGTGGTCTGAAAAACTAATACAGTCTTTTTCATGAGAGGTAGTCTTTAGAGCAGGTACCACAGCGTTGCTTCCTATGTGACAAAGTATGGACTCTAATATTAAAATACAGAAAGTGTGTAGCTCGATAACTCTTTAAAGTGTACCTGCATTGTTGGTGGTACTGGCAGGAAAGTAAACAAATGCATTACTAGAAGCAAAAAAAAAAAAAAAAAATCAGAGTGTTGATTTATACATACATAAACTGTAAAGCTAAGAAAATATGTACATATTTACATTGTTCTCATCACAATGCACATACCTGTGTCCTTGTTTGCTGTTTCTGCTATGCCTTCTTGAGATATTGCCCAATAAAAAGTAATTCTTTTCCAGATTTTGCACAAAAAATAAAATTTTAGCATACAGATACCCAAACTGCACACGTAACTGCTCTGATGCAAAATTTTAAATGCATCAGCAAGCAGGTCCTCTTAATCTGTATAAACATCAAGTGAAAAGGAGTTATTTAGTGAATGTCAATGTTTTTTTTGTTTGTTTGTTTTTTTGATGACAAATTTCTTTATATGTAGTTGTTTACTTCCACTGAAGAAATGCCTCTGAGTGCAGGTCCTTGGTCAACAATGACGCAAGACCTCAAATGGGTGCTAAATGGTTTTAACAACACAGTTGACCAACAAAGTGTTAAACAACACCAAGGCCACCATCATGTCTTGAAATGACAGTGCTGCCTTTAAAATTCCTGCTCCACCTTATACATCCCTGTTCTGATGAAATGAGCAGTCGTAAAATCTAGTATAAATCAATTCTCAATAACAGTCACCAAGTAGTTATGAATGTTTTGTATTTGGAAATTTGTGTGATATATGTAATAGCTGCCAAAGTTTGCTGGTTCTATACCCGACCACTCTGTGGTTCAAACATGAAAAATATCCTTGTCACATTTACATATGCAAAACTCATATTGAAACAGGATTTATAGTCCCTCACAAACTCTTAATTTTTATACCAAAGCATGATATTAGTATTTGAATGAGAATTAATGATAACCCCATGCTAAAGGCTACACTTAATTCCTTTATGAAATTAGTCTTCTATAAATGGGATCTGTATTGGCATATACGACTGGTGCCAAAGGTTGCAGGTTCGAGTCCCGCTCGTTCCGAACATAAAATATATACATGTACTTATGGCACGTTAGTTTAGTTTGAATTTTGTATAAGTTAGGATAGTGACTGTACACCCAAATGACATCACTGTAAAGAAAATATGGATATGAAAGAGAAAAATAGAGCTTTATGTCAACAGTCATCCCAACTCATGAAATTTTCTTGAAGAAATTTAGCTTATCTGAAATTTGCATCTAAATCTATTGTAGAGATAACACCCCAAAAAGTTACCATTTTTCCACAAAACAGTCATCTCTCTCTCTCTCTCTCTCTCTCTCTCTCTCTCTCTCTCTCTCTCTCTCTCTCTCTCTCTCTCTCTCTCTCTCTCTCTCTCTCTCTCTCTCTCTCTCTCTCTCTCTCTCTCTCTCTCTCTCTCTCTCTCTCTCTCTCTCTCTCTCTCTCTCTCTCTCTCTCTCTCTCTCTCTCTCTCTCTCTCTCTCTCCTGGTTGTGTTGGTATGATAGTAAATCTGTGTTAATGCCTGGCTGACTATTCTATATGGCACAAGCACAGCAGCGGACAGCCAGGATACAGAAGGTGATGTCCACCACAAGCGGACCACTGAGAGTATCCTGGCTGTCCGCTGCTAGGTGAGTGCGATGCAGAACAGTCACCAACAGCACTCAACACAAGAATGCATGATTTTGTTTTTATCCCATATAACCAGCCATCCACTCATCCATCTAAGCTTTTGTATTATAGAAACATGTCAAGTGAAGAAAACAAAATTTACACGACTTATCAGTTTCTTACAGCAACAATAATGAACATTCATTCTTGCACCTGCAACAGCTCATGATTGTTTTGACAGTATCTGCCTCTACAGGGTCTAAAATACTGTAATGTCTATTTCCTGTGATTTTCGCTCAAAAATCAACTATCGTAATTGTTGCACGGTACCTCTCATAGTCATAGCAGAAGACAGAAATCAGCATATTGTGTGGGTGCGCATGGGGGGGGGGGGGCAGTGCTTATCTAGCGTGTGGAAGGGTAAAAAATACTTCATGGTATAGAACAGTTCATGGCATCATGCATAATTACCATGGAGTACACATACATGGGACCATTTATCTGAATACATGGGCTACATTCACCTGTTTGAATCTGCTGCTGACTCAGTAGAGAACCATTTGGGTACCCAAAACTAATGTAATGAGATACAAGTTATTTTATTTGCTAATCTGGTCTTACCTGGCTTGAGCATGCCTGGCCTATGGTCTGGTCTGGCATGTGGTTTTAATCTCAACAATGTTGTATATTTTTGTTGCAGTTGCTTCATATCAATTACATGACCCCAACAAGGTTAACTGGTTATGTTCGTGTGGCTAAAAGTTAAGGCTAAACCTTGGTGATAATTTAAGTCCGTGACTTCAACATTCATGATTATGAGTGACAATTTAAACACAACACCAACTTAATAAAACCTACTGTTGTTGTGTAAATGTGGTTTGAAAGCGTGACACTGATACTAGCCGAGGTCCGGCAGATAGACAGATTCACTTTATTTTCTCAGGGTAGCCGAATATCAACTTGTATACTATAAAGGCTGCTTTGCATATGATGCCTGTCGTTCTAGAGTTTTTATTTTTTTACTTATTTTTTTAAATCTCTGAAGGGAGGGGCTTGAAAATGATACTTTTCCCCTGGACATCATACACACCGAAACCAATGGACGTTCAAACAGCGCCTTCTCTGTAGTCAGCTTAACACGGCCATCAACATTTAATTTAAAGTCATTTTATTGACGCCCATTTTTGGAAGAAACCTGAAAAATTTGCACGTTAGGCTATATTACATAGTCATATTCTCTCTCTGCCGTTCTGTACTTAAAATCTGGCCGAACTTTCGTTTGTTCTGTGTTTAGATTTTGTACCCTCACACACGGTCACAACTAGTGATTCACTAGTTGTATTCTAATATCTCAGTCAGTGAGTGAACTAGTACCAGTTTCATACTCCAAGGGAGTCAGCTGTTGTTGGTGTTATTTACAACTTTAAAGTTATACGTAATATTCCGACCAGGTTTAACATTCAGTGCTTCTCTGTCCCACTCATACAACCAGGATAAGACTTTGAAGTCACTTACCATACTTTCAAGATCACACGTTCACACCAGAGTTGCGATTCGTGAGTCAATTCGTAGAACCATAGGTCGATCGTGTCCTAGGCATTGCCTCACACGGTGCGAGTGCACAATTTCCCCGGAACTGTTCAACCTAATTTTGGATTTTGTGACCTGTGACCGTGCGTAGGTCAGAAAACTATCGGAGCGCCACCTAGTATACTTAATCATGAATTTAGGTTGGACATCCAACTACAGATGGCAGCACGGCATGGAACTCCTGTCAACATGTTATGGTGGCACAAAACTCAAAAGTGCAAACTAAAATATTTTTCTTTCTCCATAAAAATGAGAAGGCGAAAACAAGAAAATAAAAAACAGAACAGCGAAAACAAGAAAACACGAATGCGAAAACACTAAAATAACAACACGAAGGCGAAAATTGCGAAAACACAGCCGCGACAATGCAACTATGGTGGCATAAAAGTGCCATAAAAAAAATCTCTGACAGAGAATGGCGCAAAAAGTAGAAAACACGAAAATTAGGAAGCGAAAACTAGAAAACTAGAACGCAAAAACTCGGATAAGAAAACTAGAAAACTGGAAACGCGAAAAGTCGAATACTCGAAAAGTAGAAACAAGAAAACATGGAAACAATAAGGCGAAAACTAGAAAAATAGAAGACAAAAACTGGAAAAAAGAAAAGCAGGAAGCGAAAACAAGAAAATAAGAAGAAAACAAGGAAAGACGCTATCAAGAATATTAGAAATATGTAAACAAGGATAAGAAAAGTGGAAAAGAATGTCATAATTGTTCGACTTTTCGTGTTTTGGTAATCTTGTTTTTAATATCTAGAGCATCAATGTCAACAAAAAAATATATATTTAATTCATTGAAACACATTTTGCCTTTCAGAATAATAAAAACAAGGTTCTACTCCACAATTGTCTAAAAATAGTTTCTTTACGGATATTACAGCAATATGATCTTCTTTGGTAGCTGTAAGTTGGCAATTGTCCTTCTGTGGAAAAACAATAACCTTTTCTTGGGAAATATCATTGTCATAATTGAATAAGTTAAATATAATTATAGACACTTCTATTTCCCAATGTGGCGCGTTATATGAATAACAATATCAAGTATTGCATAGCAATACATAACCTTCCACCTAAAACAGACAGCAAAGTTGTTTTAAAATTCTAGTTCAAGCAAGAGGAGAGTTGCACAATTTAAGCATTTTTAATGCATAATCTGTGCAATGGGTGGGCATGGAAGACGAAACTGAACGCAAGTCAAAAGTCATCACACGAAAAAATAAACAAGGACTTTTCAAATTATTGAAATTACCTGCATAACATAATATTGATTATGATATTTGTTTTCTCCGTTTCTTTGGTAGATCTCACCCTATTTTGCCAAGCAAACAGTTTATGCACTTTCCTTCTTGAGATCTGACATGTGTATGCCATTGCGGCATTTTTCTAATTTACAGATTTTTGCAAGAATTTATGTACATTGTAATCATTGAAATGTCTCCATTTTAGAAATGAGGGTCGATTTTGTGTGTGTTATGGCATAATGACGCGCGTGATCGAAGCTGACATCGTGGGCGTGGCGCACCCCAGTGCGCCTCGCCTCTATATTTACATTTCCCTCTTAATTTTTCTGCTCAATTACACGAAATTTAGAAACTTAATACATAGAATTAAGAGAAACTATCAAAAACTGATTTGTCGAGCATGTTCAAGTGTCAAGTTCCGGAAACCCAGATAGGTGTGGCTTATTGGAATGTGGGCGGGACACCTGTGTTATGGTTCCATAACACACAAGGCTATTGTGTTATGGTCTCATAACACACCAGGCTCCCTCCTATACTTGCAATGTTAAAAGTTAGATTGAATGTAAATATACAAAATTAATTTAGACTTTCTGAGGTCAAAGTCAAGGACATACTATAATATAGTATGTCCTTGACTTTATATATTAGTTAGCCATGCGCGTCATATGAGTAACCCATTAGTGGTCAAGAGATCCAGTTTGGTAGCTGTAGATGTTTCAGTATGGGAAACATGGCCCAAGTAAGTAATAATTTATGGTGTGAAAGGAAAAGGCTAAGCTAGCATTGTGCTAACTTTGGTGACTCAGACACCCCCATGCTATGAAAAGTGTACACATAAATTTGATGCGTGAAGGTGTTGTACGTGGGATAGGAAATATATAGCCCGATCAAGCTTTAATGGTCGGAAGGTGGCACAGATAAATAAAATGAAAACCTGGAAATCTATCTATCTATCTATCTATCTATCTATCTATCTATCTATCTATCTATCTATCTATCTATCTATCTATCTATCTATCTATCTATCTATCTATCTATCTATCTATCTATCTATCTATCTATTTTTATTTTATTTTAAAACATATTTATTTCACATGGATTGCCTAAATAGTTACAAAGAACTAATCTAGAGGCTCTCCACAACAAGATGACGCGCAAAGAATTTACAATACACACAGGACATACAATCTATGAATTGGCATGTGGTTTGACATAAATATTCGGTACAATTGAATCGAGAACAAATCGCAAACGTTGACAGCTGAAAGAAAATCTTATATATCAATATACAGTGAAACATCATTATAACGACACTCAGATATCCGACATATTTCAATATAATAACACAAATTTTCATGGGAAAAGGTTTATTTTCTTTGTTATTTGACATTCAATTATCTGACACATTTATTAGGGAACATGATGGTGTCATTATAATGAGTTTTCACTGTAATACACTAGAAATGGCTTAAAATTCAAAGCGTCTCGTGTTCACGATGTAGGTCTGCACAGTTTCAAATATTTGGTAATTAACATCATCACTGAGTTCTGAGTTGCCTTCTTTGAAGTATTGTATGAGTATGTCACTAGCTAAGTGAACTAAGAGATTTGGATGTACACCAGGTGCTAGGATGTGACACACTATATCCAGTAAAGCTTGCCTAAGCACTAAGAATTTGGGACAGGTCAGGAAAAAGTGATAAATGTCTTCATTTTGGTTGGAGCAAGAGCAGACAGCTGATTGGACTATGTTTAATTTGTGGAGATGGGAGTTAAGCTGAGAAAAACCAAGGCGCAACTGAGTGTGACATATGTTTGGAAAGCGCTTACCGTATGAAAAGTAGGAGGGTATGGGGTCAACAGATAATAAGGTCGATTTTAATTTAGATTTGAAGATATCAAGTGACCCGGACTCTCTGATATCGAGTGGTAAGTTGTTCCAAAGGAGAATACTAGATGGAAGAAAGGAGTCCCCATATCGTTTAATTTTAAATTCAACCTGTCTAATGTTGAGCCTGTTACGCAGGCTAATATTAGAAGTAAGTCAGAAGTTGCGAGGTACTAGGTCTGAAAGGTAATTAGGGGTCATTTTATGGATCATCTTATAAAAGAGGACCAGTTTGTAATATTTGCGTCTAGTGGAAAGACTTTGCCAACCGAGTTCAGTTAGAAGCAAATGACGGGGGCTGTGTTTCAAGGCACCGGTACAGATACGGGCTGCTTCATATTGAACGGCTTCAAGAGATGCTGATAAACCTTCCGTGCAGTTGTCAAAGAGGACACATCCGTATTCGAGTATGAGACGGATCATGGTAATGTATATACGGGTAAGGGCGTTGCGGGATAGTTTAAATTTGAGACGCCTTAACAGGGCCAAATGTTGACTGGATTTATTGGTGATGCGTGTGATATGGGAGTACCAAGAAAGCTTTTCAGAAAGTGTAATGCCAAGGTGTGTGTGTGTTCATTTGCTTCAGGTATGGGTGTATTTCCCAGGATAAGGGGTGGGTGAGTGGGTCTGTTACCTTTATAAGAGAAGAGAACAGCTATTGATTTGATCGCGTTGAAGGTGACGCGCCAAAGTTTGCCCCAGGAGTAGATCTTATGAAGTTCCCTGTTAAGTCTTTCAGCAGAAATAGCAGGATTATGTACAATTTACAATACACTGGTGTCGTCAGCGAAAAGCTTGATTTCACAGGCTATGTCGTCAGTAATGTCATTGATGAAAACCAGGAACAATAGAGGTCCAAGTATGGAGCCTTATGGTACGCCAGCTTCCACTGGGAGCCAAGTGGAAGTTTGACCGCAAAGAGTTGTGCGTTGGAAGCGGTTTGACAGGTAACTTTTAAGGAAGTTCACGACAGGGTTTGTGAAGCCAAGTTGTTTCAATTTGAATAGGTGACCATCATGCCAGACACGGTCAAACGCCTTAGATATATCAAGAAATACCATACGCGCTTCCTTGCCAAGTTCAAGTCCATTGCATGTAAATATCATGGAGAATACATACGAGCTGGTTAATGGTAGAGTCATTTGCTTTAAAGCCAGAATTTTTAGGGGTAAGTAAGTTATTTGTGATGAGGTACTCATAGAGAACATTATATGTAAGTCGTTCAAAGACCTTTGAGACGTTACACAACATAGAGATGGGTCGATAATTTTCCTTGGACTGTTTGTTGTTTTTCTTATAGACCGGGCAAACATTAGATTTTTTCCACGGTTGCGGAAAGTGGGATGTATTTAGAGAGTGATTAAATATTTTTGTAAGTGAATGGGTAATTCCAGAGGCAGTGTTCTTTAGTAGAGTGTTTCTTGTATTATCAGGTCCAGAAGCCGAACTCGTTTTTAAGGATCGCAAGATCTTTTCAACCTGTGCAGGTTCGAACTGAAACATATGCAGGCGAGCGTCGGTTTTAAAAGCAAAGTAGGGTAGGGGTAGGGGGTTATCTTGGGGTGGGAGCTTACACTGGTTCGCAAAATAGGTGTTAAAGATTTCGCACTTTTCAACGTGATTGGCTATAACCTTTCCATTGTCAATGAGTGGGGGAATTGACTGGTGGAGTTTAAATTTAAACATATTTATTTCAACTGGATCGCCCTATAGTACATCGAGATGTCACTAATCGAGGGGTTCTCCAGAACATAGAGTGACACACAAAATGTATATTACAAAACACACAGGACAAAACAAGAACAAAGTTACCCAATTAACAGAGAAGCTGTACACATGCTTCAGATTTGTACCCTGCATACAAAAATCACAGTAGTGGTAGTCATCAAAATGCAAAACAAAGCAAAATAGTTAACTGCAGGTAGAATGTACACATATACGTCCCTGTTCACAATAATACGGACTAGCGGTAGGAAATTTCATAAAGGACATTTGGGAAGTAAGAATTATCAGCGACTAACCCAATTGAAAATTACTGCTTATGCATAACAGAACTAAGATATGAAGCGTCTAGTATCTACGATGTATCTGTGGAAAGCATCACAAATTTGTATGTTGAAGGGAATGGACAATTGGTCGCTACCAAAGAGAAGAATATGAGCTAGTCTGTCACTCGCTGTGTGTATAATCAGATTTGGGGGGACGCCGGGAGCAATAATAGGGATGATGGAGTTGAGTAGTCTAATTCTATAAGTTGAATACTTTGGACAAAAGAACAGGTAATGTTGCAGATCTTCAGTGGGGTAGGAACACGAACATGTAGGTTGTGGGATGATGCTGACTTTAAAGAGATCAAAGTTAAGTCTCGAGAATCCAAGACGAAGCTGGGTATGACAAATGTTGGCAAATCTGTGTCCTTGGGTATAGTAAACAGGAACATGATCCACTGCTAGTAGTGTTGCTTTCAGCTTTGATTTGAATATTTGGAGGGAAATTGAGTCTCTTATATCGGAGGGAAGATTGTTCCACAGTTTGATAGTGTCAGGTAGGAAGGATTTGTCTAAGCGGTTAGTTTTGCAATTGATGGGACGTATGGAGCTAGTGTGGCGGAGGTTTCGAGCATTAAAAGTAGGAGGAGTTAATTGAGAGAGATAGGAGGGTGTTAAGTTGTGATACATTTTGTAAAGAAGAAGTAACTTAGAATACTTCCTCCTGCTGGCGAGAGTTGTCCAACCAAGTTCACGTAAGAGATTGGCGCGTGATGTGTGCCTTAATGCACCTGTGCATATTTTGGCAGCTTCAAACTGTATGGATTCAATAAGATCGGAAAGTCCGTGACCGCAGTTGTCAAAGAGCACACAACCATATTCAAGAATTGGTCGAACCATAGTTAAATAAAGTTTAATCAGAGCTTTGTGGGAAAGTTTATATTTGAATCTACGCAGAAGGGCAATTCGCTGGCTCGCTTTGGTAGTAATACGAGTAATGTGAGCATGCCAGGATAAATTGCTACTGAGAGTAATACCAAGATGAATGTGTGAGTCTGCCGCAGGTATTTCAGAGTCTCCAAGACGAACGGGTGGATGGTGTGGTTTAACAAGTTTGGTTGAAAATATGACAGAAAGAGACTTTAAAGCGTTAAAGGTAACACGCCACAACTTTCCCCAGTTATGTATAACAGAGAGATTAATATTCAAGTGATTAGAAGTTTCAATTGGGTCATTAACAACTTCAAGTAGACTGGTGTCGTCAGCAAAAAGTCTGACATCACATGTAATATTGTCAACTAGGTCATTAACATAGACAAGAAAGAGAAGTGGCTATGACTTCCATGAATCCGCATCAACTTCATCAGACATGACTGGCTTTAAGTTTATTTGTTTGTTTACTTTTATGCTTGCTAGCTTGTGTACAGAGTTTAGTTCAATAATCAAAGTCTAATATTTACCGTAAATATTATCATTAATGCAACATATATAAAAGTGGTGCTTTCTGATACCAGTTTTACCTGTTCGCTCGATCTTGGTATTATGGCTGTCCGCTGAGCAGTTCTGGTTAGTATTAGCGAGGGATAATAATAATAATAATAATAATAATAATAATAATAATAATAATAATAATAATAATAATAATAATAATAATAATAATAATAATAATAATAATAATAATAATAATAATAATAATAATAATAATAATAATAATAATAATAATAATAATAATAATAATAATTTATTTGGAAAAATACCCCCTTACAACCGGGGCACCAATTAATTTCATTGGACGCACCATGAAATGTTATTTCATGGTGCGTCAATACATTTCCTTTGAATTCATTTATAAACTTGAAGTATAAACTATAAAGGTTAAAGTGTTCAGCAAATTAATTCCGGTAACTAATTTAAATGATGTACATAAATGCATGTTATAATAACGTAAACCTCATCTTGAAAAAAACATGCACGTGAAATTCTGAAAATCCCAAATTACTTCCCTTACTTCAAAAGGTATTTGCACAACACCCAACCTGAAAAGTTTATGGGAAATGACACATGGTAGAGACAAAAAAGGCGAAAACAAGAAAAGGCAGACACGAAAAATCGAATAATTATGACATTAAGGTGCCATTTTTCTTTTCCACTTTTCATATCCTGTTTTCGCATTTCTAGTATTCTTGATAGCGTCTTTTCTTGTTTTCGCTTCCTACTTTTCTTCTTTTTAAGTTTTTGTCTTGCACTTTTCTAGTCATCGCCTTCTAGTTTCCTTGTTTTCGAGTTTCTACTTTTCGAGTATTCTACTTTTCGAGTATTCTACTCTCCGAGTATTCGACTTTTCGCGTTTCTACTTTTCTAGTTTTCTCATCCGAGTTTTCGTGTTTTCGCGTTCTAGTTTTCTACTAGTTTTCTAGTTTTTGCTTCCTAGTTTTCGTGTTTTCTACTTTTCGCGCCATTTTATGTCAGAGACTTTTTTATGGCACTTTTATGCCACCATATTTGTGCCACCATAACATGTTCATGCAAAATTTTGATTTTTGCATGCCTGGCATTTTTTTTTCGCAATTTCACTATTTTCGACATAATTTATATTAAACGTATATTAAAATGTTATTTCATTGTGTTTATGTTGTGTTGATTTGAGAGTAACAACACTGATCATGCATGTAGTCGCATGTTACTGCCTTTTAGGTTTAGTTACCCGACAGGTCTCTGCTTGGGCACGTAGATATAATACAAGTAATAACCATCATGATTTTGCATTTACACAAACATTTTTTTCCGATTTCAAATTACATATTCTTTCATTCACCATGTACATCCCATCTCCCATGTATTTGCATAAAGCTTTATATTTGATACTTTTATTTTATAAAGTAATATTGGTAATATTATATTTTATGATTGAATGTTGATTTTTATGTATACATTAGTAGAATTAGGAGTCATATTTATTTTGTCAGTAATCATGTTTTCTGATCATAATTTATGTATTGTGTATCTATGTATTTATACATGGACCCCACTGGAAATAAGTCAGCAGGCTTTATGGGGCTATCCAAGCACCTGTGATGTAAAAGTGGATTATGCATTTATGTATTTTACTGTGTAACCTTTCTTTTGGTGCTAAATAAAATCAATCAATCAATCAATCAATCAATCAATCAATCAATAACTTGAAAAAGCCTTAGCTTGGAAGCAATAAAAACAAAACAATATTAGTCTAAGGAAAACTACAAGAAATCTACGCAAGCTAGAAACCAAGCCAGATGGGCAATGTCTAAGGCTTCAAAGCAGCATGAAAAGTGAATAGCTCAACATATCAAAGGTAATCCAAATTTATTTTTGAAACATGTTAAATCAAAATGTAAAGTACGTGAAAGTATACCTGATTAAGAAAATGATTTGGGTCAAACCTCTAGCAGTGAAAGAGAAAAGGCCGAAACTCTAAACTTTTTGAAGAGCCTTTTTACTTACGAGAAAACTGAAAATATGCCGGAACCAGCACAACGAGAATGCATACAAGAGCTCACAAACTTAGAAACTGATTCGGATGATGTTTAGTTTAAATTGTTTGATTCATATGTCAGTAAATCAATGGAACCAGATGGCATTCATTCCAGAGTTCTAAAGGAAACATTTTAAAGTTGCCATTGGAAGTAATACTTCAAAAATCACTGAAATCTGAATGAGGGGAAAGTGCGAAATGAGTGGGAACTTGGTTATGTCACTTCTGTATTCAAGCTAGGATCAAAGAAACTCCAAAGAAACTGCAGAACAGTCACCTAGACATCTATTGTATGCAAAATATTGGAGCAAACCATCAGACAGAAAATAATAAATAACATGAACGAAAATAACTTCTTAGAAGGATAACAAAAACAAAAAAAACCCCACCAACATATATGTTCAAAATGAATATCATCATCATCATCATCATCATCATCATCATCATCATCATCATCATCATCATCATCATCATCATCATCATCAACAACAACAACAACAACAACAACAACAACAACAACACAATTGCTGGCATGCCTGGACTTATGGTCGAATGGTCAGGCTATTGATGTGATGTATTTGGACTTCAAAAGGCGTTTGACTCAGTTCCACTGATCAGGCTGCTGAGTAAGATAAAAAGCCATGGTATCACTGGAAAAATTAAGGCCTTGATTGGATAACTTCCTTTCAAATGGACAGAAAGCAAAGTGTATATGTGAATGGTGTCATATCATCATGAACTGAAGTCACAAGTGGTGTGCCACAGGGTAGTGTCCTTGGACCAATGCTGTTTGCTCAATGTGTAAATGATATTCCAGAAGTATTAAACTCCATGCTAATGATGTGTGCTGATGGTTTCAAATTATTTAGACGAATTAATTCAGCCACAGACTGTGGTGAGATTCAGAATGATCTTTGGAGCCTTCAAACATGGGCATGTGAATTGCAGCTAGAATTCCAACTCTTGCAAATGTTCAGTTCTTAGAATAGGAACAGGCCACCCTGAATATGATTGTAAAATGACAAATGCACTAAGGAGGTAGTTGATTTTGCCGTAACTACACTTGGAAAAGACAAAAGTATATTGATTGGCAATTACGCAAGTTTTGAAGAACATTTACAACCAATGGTTAAAAGGGCAAACCAAATAACTGCACTAATATTGAGATCTTTTGAAAACATTGATACCAAGACATTTAGTCTACTGTACAAAAATCATTTATAAGACCTCAAACATAGAATGTGCCTCAAGTGTATATGGTCTCCTAGAACTTGGCAGCTGGCAGATTTACTAGAATCGGTACATAGGAGAGCCACAATGAGAGTACCATTGCTTAAAGATCTCAACTACGAGGAAGCTAAAATTGCTAAAGCTAGTCTACAGAAGATTAAAAGTGGATTTGATAAATGTTTGTAAGCATTAACATAATGTTTATAAGGTAGACTCTTGCTTTCCACCAATTATTGGAGACGAAAGAACCAGAGGCCATTATCTGAGACGACAAAAAGATTGCAGCCATTGATAACAAATGACTCTTTTTCTTTGGCATTTAAGTTATTTCATGGTGGAATGCATTACTTAACACCGTTGTAAATGCACTAAATACCACACATTTTAAGACTTAAGTGGTGTTCATTTCAAGGATCACCCTGGTATGTGCAATTATAATGCTTTATATCTTCCACTAAGACCTGTAATGACTGTAACCTAGATTACAGAACATTGCACTTTTTTTGCAATTAACATGTAAACTCTAAAGGTAAAGGTCATTTGGACCTTTGAAAGTTTCATCCAGCTATAATTCTTTTAAATTTTGATCCAATTTTAACCGTGTTGGACCCAAATTGTAGGTATTGCAACGTTGCTTATTTTGGTAATTTAAATGTAACCTTGAAAGGTCAAAGGTCGAGGTCATTTGGACCTTTGAATGTTCATCTGGCTATAACTCGGTCACTTTTCATCAAATTTTAATCGTGTTCGATTCCAATTATAGGTATTTGAGCCCTATACATTTTTGTAACTTGCATATGACCAGCAAGGGTCAAAGGTCAATGCCATTTTGGCATTTGAAATTTTCTTCCAGCCATAACTTGGTCATTTTTTGGTCCGATTTTGATCATGTTGGGCTCAAATGGTAGATATTGGAACACTGCACATTTTTGTAATTTACATGTGACCTCCAAAGGTCAAAGCTCAAGATTATTTGGTCCTTTGAAATTTTCATCTGGCCATAACCGGTTAGCTTTCATCTGATTTGGTTTGTGATGGGCATTGAAAGAGGATATTGTAACACAGTACATTTTAGTAATTTACGTATGACCTCTAAAGGTCAAAGGTGAAGTTCATATGGACCTTTGAAATTTTCATCCAGTCATACCTCAGTTAATTTCCATTCAATTCTAATCATGTTTGACTCAAATTGTAGCTATTACAACACTACACATTTTGTAATTACCATATTACCCCTAAAGGTCAAATATCAAGGTCATTTGGCCTGTGGAAGTTTCATCAAGCCATAACGTGGTCAATTTTCATCTGATTTGGTTCATGTTGAGCTTGAATTCTAGGCATTACAACACTGTACATTTTTGTTATTTACATGTGCCCTCTAAAGTTCAAAGTTCAAGGTCATTTGGATTTTAAAATTTTCATCCAGCCATAAGTTTCATGGAATGTGAAGTACCAAAGGACAAAAGTTGTAGCATTTAATATACTACTTTTGAAGGTGAACAAATTTGCTCTGAAGCAAATCTTCTTTTCTAGTTTGATTTGCAATCATTGCATAACCGTTTAGCATCTATATTTTTATTAGTCTTTTAGCATTAACTTAGGGGCAGATTTGAGTTTAACGAGCAGGGCATTCCAAATTTTCAAATCTTGGTATCTAAATGATTTAATAGAGGTGCCAGTGGTTTTACCAGGGCATTTGTTGTATAGTTTCTTTTGTTAATTGGCATCATTCCCAGGAAAGGTTGGAAATGAAAGATGGGCTCAGGCCAGATATATTTTATGTTCGGAACGAGCGGGACTCGAACCTGGAACCTTTGGCACCAGTCGCCCAGCTGAAATGATATGGCTTTATAAACTTCAGTATCAAGTTTGCGAATTAAGGATAGCTGTAGGCTTGGCATATTTGCTTTTTCTAATAGTGACTAATAATTGTAGTCTGGATCATTAAAAGTGCACGTTCTTGTAATTTTTCCGGTATTGGGGTTTTTCCTTTCTTAGTGAAGTGTCATACCAGTGGGCAGTAATTAAAATAACATAGGATGAAACTTTTATATATACACATCTTGTACTGATGTCTGGACAAAAGTCTCAAAGCATTTAGCTCTGCTGTGGCTCTTTCAGACATAGTTCTATTTGTGTGCCCACACAGACTTTCTGTTTTTGTTGGGTTTCTTTACTTATTTCTTCTTTACCAGCAATTTTGTCCGACAATTTTCTTGCACACTATTACATTTGGAAACTCCAAACTTGCCATGATTATACCTCGTGTCTTTTTATGAATAGGGGTGATGATTTTGAAAATTATGCAATTAGGGCCACTTGAAAATTTAAATCTTGAATATCCCCAAAACTGTTATAGGTGCAGGTAACCAAGCCAACTTCAATTTATAGGTTTGTAAAACTGCACATTTTTGTAATTTAAACGTGACCTCTATAGGCCAACGGTCAAGGTCATTTGGACCTTTGAAATTTTCATCCAGCAATAACTCGGTCAATTTTCATCCAATTTTGATTATGTTGGGCTCAAATTGTATATATTCCAACACTGCATATATTTTTTAAACTTACATGTAACCTTTAAAGGTCAAAGGTCAAAGGTCAATGTCATTTGGACCTTTGAAATTTTCATCTAGCCATCACTTGGTCAGTTTTGATCCAATTTTAATCATGGAAAAATATATAGTTTGTGGCAGTTTTATGCATATTGATTGTTTTGTGGTAGAATCTTTATAAGCAGCCTCAAAATAACACCGAGCCAGACGCTCATCCTTAAAATGCAGGCCATACAAGATACAGAAATCGAAAATGGGACAAGATATTTCCAGATGTTGGAAGTAAAGAGGTGGTTCCTATAAATTTACAAATCGGGGACTATGAGATACTGGTCTTCTGTGACAATGGTCAAACAGAATGCCCCTATTGTAAAAGGACAAAACATCCCTCTTATAGATGCCCCCATAGAAAACAAGTTCAGGAAAGGAGATGCTGCAGATAACACAGTGATTCACACATGAGGAATGAATGCTCGAATGATGCAATCTGTAACTACTGTGGCAGGGATCATTCTGAGGCCATCTGATAGGGATTTGTGTTGAATGGAAAGACAATAACGGACAGGAAGAAGCGGAGGGATTAGAAGATACAGTGGAGAATAGGGAGACAATCCAAAACAAAAGCATCAGTGGTAATACCAGCAGCTTCCACGCTGAAGAATGAAGACTTCAATGATGATAGCATATTAGAAGTACACATAGTGAAACCAGGTTCCAAAGCTGAATAGATGCAGCTTTTGTCGAATCAAATACAGAGGGCAGACCTTGCCCCAGAAGTGGACACAGTGGTGAGTCATCTTGGTGTTAATGATGTATCAAAGTACAAGGATGATATTTGAGGAGCAATGATAGGATACACGGAAGGATTACAACAAGTCAGGGATTTGATTTCCCTTGTGCAAAACTGGTACTGTCAGGTGTGACCCCCAGGCGGGATAAAGGTAGATGAGTCGATATGTGCAATGAAACTGCCAAGGCTTTGAATAGTTTTATGAAAAGATGATCAGAAAAATATGAAGAGATTTACCTAGAACATTGGGAAGACTTTGCCCCCAAGGGGGTCAAACTGGCTAAAAGTGGTACAATGGGGAAGATGGCTCAGGAATCCATCTGAGGCTTCGTGGAAAAGAGATGCTAAGGGACTGAATTCATGATGCTATAAAAGAGTCCCAGCAACGAAAAGAGGATGAATAGATGGGAGAAGTGTCAGCACCTCACGTAAAGAACAAAAGAGCGAGAAGTGACACATCTACTCCTCCATCAGTAGAAAAAAGTGTTAAAAAGGTAAAAAAGGTAAAAAAAAATAAAATAAAAAAAAAAAAAAAAAAAAGGTCCTACAGGAACTATAAATTAGCTCTCTCAAGTGTTTTTCACTTAATGTGAATAGCCTGCAAAACAAAAGGAAAAAATATTGTTTTTTACTGGTGAAGGAAAAAGAAAAATATGACATGATCCTGCTACAAGGAACTCACTGTGATAAAGGTAATGTAAAAAACGGCCATGGGAGTGAGATAGGAACAGTTTTTTTTTGAAAACCTATTCAAAAAATAAAAGAGGAGTTGCATTGCTTTTTAATAAACTAAAAGAGTTTAAAATTTCCAATATTCAAGTAGATAATAAAGAAGGAAGATATATACGTCAATGTCGAAGAACAGGAATAAAAATAGTTAGCATATATACACAAAATCAAGGGAATGAAAGGAAAATGTATATTGTAAAGGAAATAAGGGAAATAGTCAAAAGCATGGGTGAAGATGCTCCAATTATCCTAGGTTGCAGTTTCAATAATACATTATCAGACAAGGACATGGTAACTGAAAGAAAAGGAAATTATTGTGAACAAGGAAGGAAAGAGATATTACAGTTAATGGAAGAAAATGAGCTAGAAGGTATATTTATGAGATGACATCCAGATAAACTGGCCCGTACTTTTCAAAGGGAGAGCACCATGGCAGCATCACTTAGACTACACTATTGGTTAATTTCACAATACCTGAGTGCAAAAATTCAGAAAGTAGAGAGAGTGAATATTGTTGGTTCTGATCAAAAAGCAATAAGCTTTGTGATACAAATAGATAGCATAGATATAGGGGTCCAGGATGATGGTAAATGAATGAAAATATGATTAAATCAAACAAATTTTAAGGCTGTTTCAAAGAATTTGGGGAATGCTGGAGAAGTGAGAAGAGTAGTTTTCAAAATTTTAGGGATTGGTGGGAAGAAGGGAAGCTGAAAATTACGTGTTCCAAATAAATAAAAGATTAACAGAAAATGGAGTTACAGAGACTACAAAAAGAATTAAATGTGAGAACGTTGTGGATGTTGAAAAGAAAGAAAAAGAGTGTTGGAGATGAAAATATAAGATATAGACAAGCAGAGAGAGAGAGAAAGAGAGAGAGAGAGAGAGAGAGAGAGAGAGAGAGAGAGACAGACAGACAGACAAACAGACAGAGACAGAGAGAAAGAGAGAGAGAATTAGAGCAAAGTTAGATGGATAAAGGATGGAGATAACTCAACAAAGTACTTTCATGGTTTGGGAAAAAACAAGCTCAAGAGAAGATGACCAAACTGTAGAAGGGATTCATAATAGCTTGAACGAGCAAAGAGAGTTTTATTGAAGGCTGTATGAGTCAGAAGGTACAGACAGAACAGCAGCTGACAAAATATTGGCAAATGTGAATGTTTCACCAACGAACGAACAAAGAGAAATGTGTGGAAGCGAACTGAAAAAAGAGGAAAATTTACTGAAGCAGTGAAACAAGTGAAGGCAAATTCAAGCCCAGGTAGCGATGGAATTACAAATATCTTCTATAAAATATATTGGGATGTAATTGGTGATGGTTTTACAGCCATGGCCAATGAATGTTTTATATGACAAAAATGCTGTGAATCTCAGTATGAAGGATTAATTCCCTTGCTAGACAACAAGGTATCAGATTGCCTTCGCAGACAGACCAATACCGCCTCCCTATTCATATTGCGGATTTGGATTGACAGCGGATTTGCTTTGAGAGGGGTTATGTTATTTTTTAGCCTTCAGTCGGGAAGCGGTGAGAAGGGTTTGTCCACGCAGGTAATTAACAGAGAATCTCTTGTAAATTGGAAACCAATGACACTGTGGAATACGGACTATAAACAAATAAAACGGGTAATAGCGGGACGAATGAAGCAGCATTTATAAGGTATTGTTTAAAAATGACCAAATTGCATGTCTAAAGCACAAATATATAGGGTAGGGAGTAAGACTTAATGAGGATGTAATAAATTACTGTGAGACCAAAACTCAGGAAGGAGCAATACTGTACGTGGATTCAGTCAAAAGCGTTTAATCGTGTGGAGTGTGAATGATTGGATTTAGTAATAGAAAAATATGGTTTCAGGTAGATATTTAGAAAAATGATCAAAACTTTGTGCAAAAGGGTAAATGTTTTACAAATGGATATATGTATCAGAATACTTTGAAATAAGTAGAAGTGTGAGACAAGGATCGCCATTGTCTCCATGCCTGTATATTTTACAAGCAGAGCCACTGGCATAAACAATTAGAACAGAAAAAGAAGTAGAAGGTATAAAATAATGGTTGGTGAAAGATTGAATGGACAGATGGGCAAGTGAAAGCGTTATGGCTACATGTATCACAAGGAAGAAAGGAAAATTATAAGGAATTTTGGGATGGAAACACAACAAAAGTTCAGAAAAACCTAAAAGTGTGGGAAAAAAAGAAACTTATCCATATTTGGAAGAGTGTATTAATTGAAATCAATAGGAATAAGTATCTTAAGATGCCCAAAGCAGCAGAAAATTATACAGGGGAAAAGTATCAAGGATTTTTTTAAATGTTATGGAACTGTATCTGGACAGATAAGGTAGAATTTGGTCAGCAGAAATGTGTGTACGAGAGGAAAATCAAAAAAAAAAAAAAAAAAAGGGGGGGGGGCTAGGTGCACTCATATTGACAAAGTGAAAGATACAAGATATATCATGATGTTAACAAATAGAGAATGAAAATACAAGTTGGAATGTGTTAACAAAACCATATATATAAAATGTTTAGATTATAAATTTAATGACATTATGAGTATTTTGTTTTAAAAATGCAGCAAAATTCATCAAAATTGTTACAAGAAGCAGAAATTCCTGAGTACTTTAAGAACTGTTTTCTGGCTTTGCAAAAAACAAAAAAACAAAAAAAAAAAAACCCGAACAAAAACCAAACCAACCCCCCCCCCCAAAAACAATAATAAAGACACCCCCCCCCCCAGCAAAAATAGATACATGTTATGAAAATGCCAAAAAAAATATTAAATGATATAATCTGGTCTTGGTCAAGGAAGACTGGGCACAACAAAGAATAATGAAATTGAAAGATGTTCTTACCAGAAGAGGAGGATTTTAAGTCAAGGAAGTAAAAACAAAAGTGAGAAATAAAGCAGAGGTACATTTGTTCATTCGCAAAATCTGGAAAAGCATTCCCCAAAAATGGAAAGAAGTATAGTCGAAGAATCAAGGTGAACACATGTTTCAAAATTGTGAAATTGGCATTTTCAATGAAGAGAATTGGAGAGATTTAGAAAATTTAAATCCAAATTAATTTACCAGTACATAATTGATGGAAGTTATAAGAAAAGTAAGCAAGAATTGATGTGGGAGCAGAATTATGGAGAAATGAATTAGGACAAAACACACACACACACACACACACACACACACACACACACACACACACACACACATATATATATATATCTATCTTATGTAACAGACCGATCGACAGAAAAATTAAAGAATTCCAATGGAAATGGTTAAATGGAGGAATTTATGCAGAGGAAAAGTTAATAAAATTCAAATGGAATATGTACATTATGTGAAATTGAACAGGAAACAGTCACCCATATCAACTATGACTGTGAAACAATGGGTAATATTTGGAAAATAGTGTGTGAATTATTAAATATTTATTAAAACCATGACATACATGGAAGACAACATATTTTGGAGTAACAGAGGAAGTAATGAGCAAATATATATATATATATATATATATATATATATATATATATATATATATATATATATATATATATATAATAGATGTGACAAATCATTTTTACTGTAAAATGGGAACTGTGGAAACGGGGAAATATAATATTTGAATCGCTTCAAAACTATTGCAGGCAGTAGTGTCATTCAAACTTCACTTTATAAGTTTGTGACATGGCCACATCCAACAAACCAAGGACCAAAGTTGCAGCATTCTAATTTATAGAAATTAGTGTAATACACAAAATTTAGTTTATGTTGAACAATGGCAAAGTGGAGCATTTCAAACTGTTCTCATTTTAAAGGCACCCAGACAGATTTGCTGTCAAGCAAATCTTCTTTTCTAGTTCCATGCGTAATCTCATGAGAAGTTTCATAATGACAGGTATTGTAATGTTCCACAGTTGTACAATATATATCATTTTGTGTTTTTGCAGCAACCATCACCGGATTTGTTAGCTCCCAGCTATCACAGTTAGTGCTATTTCATGTACCTACCTCATGTTAGTCATTTGTTGACTGCCTACAAATATGATGCCGAACTGACTCAAACAAAAATTTGTATTACAGTGGAAAAGTGGAATGAAACTACAATTGTTGCCTGATAAGAAGTTAAGAACATATGCTAAATTTAATGAGTCTTTTGAATTTGAGAGATATTTGCTTATTATCAGAGACGGAAAAGCGCGAAAAACCTTCAACCGATTGAGAATTAGTGCCCACAATCTCCCTGAAACGACCAGCCAAAGTTCCATTGGATCAATGATTTTGTAACGTATGCCCAGTCATTGGAAACAAATCTCATTATATTTTAGTTCAAAATTTACCGATGCACGCAAAAATTATTTGATTCAAAAACTGATTTTTTTTGCAGATATTAATAATTTGGGAGAGGAAGAAAAAATTCTGGGTTTTCTTTTTTCTTTTATTATTTTTTTTCTTGATGAAAAGTCAAGGCATTGAAACAAACATTACGAGTTCGTTTTTGGCTGCTTTAATTAATTGTTTGAAAATTCATGCACCTTTTTCTCTTTCTTTTTTCTTTTCTTTTTTCTTCCTCTTTTTCCTTTTCTTTTTTTCTTTTTTTTGGTTTTTTCGTGGCTTGATCCTCGATATATTGCATAAACTGCATACTGTTTTGAATTGTAATAGTAATCATGGGCAAAGGATCCACCATTACTGAGATTTAAGCCAAGGTGTCAGCTTGACATTTAAAAGTCAAATTCAACAACACCAGAATACCGAGACATAAGCCCAAATGTCAATGTTGCTGTCATTCCTAGTTTAGTTTAAACGTATTTATTTATACTGGATTGCCCAATAGTACAAAACTTTGTCTAATCTCGGGGTTCTCAAGACACTGAGACGCACAATAATATGTACAAGACAAACAGGACACTACAAATCATGATAATATGACTATGAGATGACCGTGCATGATATAAATTTGACTATAAATACTATAGACTTAAAATTGTGATGCAACAATTGAACAATATGTGTACACAGATGCATGCAAACAAGCTCACACACACGTTTACACACCCATATGCAAAGGTGGCTTTGAGCTTAGACTTGAGACACTATGGATACCATGCTAGGAAGGCACAGTTTCTATGATTTAACTTGTTCGCAGAGACCAGCGATGCACAATTTATAATATACAATAATATGCCAATGAAGATACACAGTTACGAGATGAACCGTTTCGTTTCAACGAAAAAATTTTGCACTGCTCCAAAGATTTTTGTATTACAATCATTTGAAATATCCTTGCTACCAAATAAAACTATGTTAGCTAACCTATCACTTGCTTCATGTATGATTAAATTTGGATGGACCCCAGGGGCTAACAATGGAACAATGATATTCAGAAGTCTCTGTCTTTCCTAGACATATTTGGGGCAGTGGAGACAAAAGTGTTCAAAATCCTCATTTGGATGGGAGCAGATACATGTGGGTCGCTGTAATATATTAACTTTGTGAAGGTCAGAATTGAACTTTAAAGAACTAGTCGAAGCTGCGAATGACAAATACTACCAAATCTCTGACCATGAGAATAGAAATTCGGTACTTGGTCAACAGCAAGCAAGGTGGCTTTGAGCTTAGACTTGAAGATCTGGTGGGAAAGGGAATTTCTAATATCAGTCGGGAGGTTATTCCATAGTCGTATGGCATCAGGGAGGAAAGAATTTTCAAGGCGTTGTGTTGGGCATTTGATTGGGCGTAGACTGCTATAGGGGACTCATGTAGGAGCCTTGGACCGTCAAGTACAGAAGCATCATGTACGAGATGGGATAGGTACATCGGAGTTAAGTTATGAAACATTTTGTAGAAGAGAAGCAATTTGAAGTATTTCCGTCTGTCAGCAAGGGCCAACCAAGTTCACATAAGAGTTTTGCATGTGACGTGTGTCTTAGTGCTCCAGTACATATCTTAGCTGCTTCATACTGGATCGACTCAATAAGGTCACACAGCCCTTGCCCACAATTATCGAAGATAACACAACCGTATTCAATAATTGGCCTCACCATTGAAAAGTATAGTTTTTCCAGAGCTTTTCGGGATAACTTGTATTTGAATCTTCGTAGGAGTCCAATCCGTTAACTGGCTTTATTTGTAATACGTGTCACGTGACCACGCCAGGAGAGATTGCTGGATAACGTAATGCCGAGATGTGTATGGGTGTCTTCCTCTGGTATGGCAGTACCGCCAAGAAAGACAGGAGGATATTGTGGTTTGTTGGTCTTGGCAGAGAAAATGACTGGTACGGATTTTGCTGCATTGAAAATCATGCGCCATAATTTACCCCAGTGGTGAATAGAAGAGAGATTTTGGTTCAGGGGGCGTGCTGAGTCACCAGGGTTTTGGACTATTTCGAGTATACTGGTATCATCAGAGAAAATACGGACGTCACAGGTCAGATTATCTACAATGTCATTTATGTGCACAAGAAATAATAACAGACCTAATATGGACCCTTGTGGGACTCCGGCCTGAACAGGAAGCCATGAAGAAGTTTGTGCATGGATGATTACGCGCTGAAGGCGGTAAGAGAGATAACTGTCTATCCACCTAGTGATCCCTTGAGATAAGCCAAGCTGTTGCAGCTTGAAAAGGAGACCAGCGTGCCATCCCTTATTAAAGGCCTTAGAGATGTCTAAGAACACCATTCTGGCCTCTTTGGAATTTTCGAGTCCATTGTAAATGTTATGGAGAATACTAACTAGTTGGTTGATCGTTGAGTCATTTGCTTTAAAACCGGAGTTCTTCTTAGTGAGTAAATTGTTACCTTACAGGAATTCATACAGGAAGTTGAAAACCAGTCGTTCAAATACTTTTGAAACATTGCAGAGCAGTGAAATGGGACGATAGCTACTTTTGATTTGTTTATTCGACTTTCTAAACACGGGACAAATGTTGTAGTGCTTCCAGGAATCAGGGAATTTGAATACACGAAGGGACATGTTAAAAAATTTTTTCCAGTGGTTTGCTGATGGAGTTGGCAGTATTTTCAAGGAGAGAATTTCCTTTTTTGGCAGGACCTAAAGCAGACGTTAGTCTCAATGAGGATAATACTTTCCTAACGCTTTCCTCATTGATCGTGAATTCACCCATGCTTGCATACGTGCGAAATGTTAGGTCGGGCAAGGGAGGGGCATCATTGTCGGCGTGAGTAATTACACACTGGCTGGCAAAGTATGCATTAAATAATTCGCACTTTTCAGTAATACTATAAATAATCTTCCCATCTTCAACGATGGGGGTTATGTCTACATGAATCTTGCTTCCGAGTATAGATTTGGACAAGTTCCACCATTGTTTGGGATTTATATTTTTCTCGTCCAGTTGTTTGCGTAATTTTGAAAAGTAGGTGTTAATCGAACCTTTTAGGGAATTGACAACTTTGTTGCGTTTCTTTTTATAAGACTGGTAAAACTTATCAATCTTAACGTGGGAATCTAGATTTAGAGGGCGGGGCATTTTAGATAGTCTCTTGAATCTTTTTCAGGCACGGTTGCGCTGGTGCATAAGTTTTTAAATGTCTGTTGTTACCCAGAGTTTGTCCTTGGGCGTAATGGTGACTACTTTATACTGTATAGGATAAATTGCTTTGCTGTAGTTAAGAATAGGTCAGACCAATAACAGACTATGTCTTCAATGGATTCGATCACGTCGAAAGCAGTGTCCCACGGAGCGGAGCATAAAGTGGTATTAAGGCCTTGGAAATCGTCTTTTTTTTTTTTTTTTGAAGTTCCGTACGCCTCTCTTGAAAGAGTGGTCTTTTTGGTATGAGAGTGAGAAAGAGCAGAATATGACTGAGTGATCAGAATTTGAGATAGGAGCCATAACGCCGCTGTCCAAAATAAGTCCAGGTGAGTCAGTGATTAGAAGATCCAACAGATTTGTCGAATGCTCATTTGTTCTGGTTGGTTCATCTATCAGTTGGAAAAGATTGAACTGTGCTACGAGATTGTAGAGAGACATACCAAGTTCGCATCAGAGTGAGTACAATTCCATTCAACACATCTATCGTTGAAGTCCCCGGTAAGTATCAGTAAATGAGGGTTACTCTCTATCGCGGCAGAAACGGAATTATGTAGAGATTCAAGGAAAGCATTACGGATCTCTGCGGGTTGGCCGGGTGGTCGGTAGTAGTTCCCGATCAAAACTGGCCCGCGTCTGGTTGATATCTCCACCCACATGCATTCACAGTTTTGGTCCTCCAGATCAGATAGCCTGACGCATGGTAGGCATGAATGTGCATAAGTTAAGAGGCCACCTCCTCTACCCGTCGAACGATCTCTTCTAAACGGAGGTTGAAAACTGTCAATATGTGGGAGTTGGTTTGGGTAGCTTGCCAGGTTTCGGACACCGTAATTACATTAAATTTTTCAGGCTTTGCGAGAAGTTGAATTTCATCAAATTTGCCATCACTTTTAATGCTGCGAACATTGCACTGACATTCCTAAAGTTGATTTACAGAAAGAGTAATGTCATTAGGTCCTGGGTTGGAATGCACATCAATGGATAAGTCAAAGTGTTTACATAGTATATTAATAATATGTCGTGAGCACAAGAATCCAATGAAGAAAATATTTACAAATATTATTACTAACATACTATAGGAAGCGGTGATCTGATTACTTATGGTGGACAAGTGACATGAATAACTCGTGTAATACCTGAAATAAGAATAGATATGAAGAGGCCAATGGCTGCTCTATATTGTTCAGTGCTACATCACATTCAATTGTGATTGGAATAGATGAACGATCCACCCTGCATAAAACCTTTGAGATACCTTAAAAACAGCACCAGGATCACTGTGACCTTCCCAGAAATCGGTGTCACGGGCAAAACAAGCACCAGTAGCCTATCCTGTACATGGCGCCACAGCATCTCAATGTGTTTCAGTCTTTTAGCGAGCATTATATTTTGTAACATAGTCATAACATGAAACAGGAAAACATGCAACAAAGTAATAACAAATGTATAAAGGATACACAGAAATGAAGAGTCGATGAAAAAAAGCATGTAGAATTGATTTGACAGTAGATGGATAACCTGGAATTATAAAGACACGAACCAAAGGTACTGCAGCTAATGAAAAGGGCAGTACACGTCACTCCTTGCAAGTTTAACATTATGAGGTACGGTAAGTTTTGTCGCAGAGCCCGTCTGGTTTTGTCTGTTCAGAATAAACCCATACAAGGTGTATTCCAGGGCATATAGTACCGACAAGTATAAACAACAGACCAGAACATGAGAAGACGTGGTCAACATGTCGACGTCGATAAATCAATAACATGGAGAAAAAATAGAGTCTACCAGCAGGATGAATGTATGTGGCTACAGCCCAGTCGCTGAGAATATGAGGGGGGGGGGGGGAGAGAGAGAGAAAAGAAGCTTACGTTGCAATCAACATTAAAGGCAAGTATAGAGTAAATTGGAAATAGAATGGAATGACCTACAGACTGTGAGCTTGAACAAATGTATCATATTAGTGCTCGATGGAACTCATGAACATGGACGTACTATATACACCATGTCCATAACCGTTATGAATGTGCCGTATTAACATTGTAATCAGTTAGTCTATGCAGTACATGTATAGAATTTAAGGTACTAATGACTGGAACGTTAACAACCCATAATCCTACGTGTACGAAGAAAGATTCGACGTTAGGCTTACGCAGCAATCAGCATAAATGGCATGTATGAAATAAATTGTAAGTAAGATAAATTGGTTGATGAAGTCTGAGATTATACAATTATAACATATAAATATATTCACTTTCCCATTCCTGTAGTAGCAATGCTAACATGTACGTATACCCTTACCGATAATTCCTTATTTCAAGAATTCATTAAAAATCAAGAAATACCAGTGACACCATGCAGTAAGCAAACAATAGTATAGATTGTGTCCAGGTGCATTTCCACCGAGTTTGATAAGATTCCAACTTGCGGTTTGCGAAAAGTAAAAAATAGTGGCAAAAACAACAACATGGAACTGCATACTAATACAAAAAGTTACAGCGCCATCTGTCAAACAAGTTAATGTTTATGGGTATGAATGTGCAATTTTATGGGGGGGGAGAGAGACAGAGAGAGAGAGAGAGAGAGAGAGAGAGAGAGAGAGAGAGAGAGAGAGAGAGAGAGAGAGAGAGAGAGAGAGAGAGAGAGAGAGAGAGAGAGAGAGAGAGAGAGAGAGAGAGAGAGAAATGAAAGTACTCCGGACCGTGACCATTCAATTTGAATAATTAAGGGAAAAAATCAACTGGTAAAGAAAACGATGATTAAAAGTTTGATATTGACATCAAAGCAAACGCAGACATAAACGTTCGTCTAGCCCCCAAAGAAACTGAATGTGCCGCCCTTCAAGTCAAACTCACGTGTCTTGAAACCAGTATTCAAATGAAAGATAATAAACTTGCTGAATTAAAGCGTAAACTTAAGGAAAAGAGTAGGAAATCTCTTATTTCAGAGCAATCATATGCAGACGCAACACGATCTAAAAATCTGCACGTGGGAAGTTCCTTGGTTAGAAATGTAAGAACCAAAAAATTGTAAACACCGACGTACGGACATGTAGCAGTGCAAAAGCATTGGGCATCAAGCAAAAACTCTTTGAAATGAATGAAAAATATCAGAAAATTGTTCCGGTTGCAGGTTTAACTCCCAATTTCAGAGGCAAAAACAAACTTGAAACGGACGGCATTGTTTCTGTATCCAGCTTACCGCCGAGAACAGACAACCAAAAAGCGGGAAAAGGAAAAAATAGAGATGAGTTGAATATACGCCTGCAAAGTTTGTGCGATGACTTGCGATGCTCTTTCTGTGACCTGTCTCCAAATTCAATCATATGGACGGGGCAATTAGGCCTAATACAGCCATGCTTCATTCAGATGGTTTGCGCCTCTCGTGGCCAGGTACGCAAGCCCTCAATAAAGTGTTTGCATCTCCCTGTAAATGCAAACGTGAACGATCAATCAAGATCCAATCCCAGAAATAATGGCAAAACACCGGATCAAATTGGAAACCAGGCAAAGCACACACACAAGTGGTGTTGGAACTGCAGGAAAACCGGCCACGTGACCAATTCATCCAAACATGGACAAAGAATTAGATGTCGATCATGCAATAGGCTAGGGCATAAACAAAAGCTCTGTGGTTCTGTGCTCAAACGTAATTAGCTCCTGGGCGAATAAGTAGGGCCGAAAACCCAGGTGACTCTGAGTTTAATTTTCCCTCTCAATGACTTGGACCAAACTATATCTGATGTGTCTCTAAACGAGTCTTTTTACAGCAACAATGACAGTTTAAGTGCTTCTGGTGGTTTTTACCACGCTCTTGAAACAAATGCGACACATTTTAAAACCCTTGACAACAAACATGCCAAAAATCTCATTTTTAGTCACTTGAATGTAGACAGCTACAGATATAAGTTTCCTGAGGTAAAAAAACTTCTTGACAAAAGTTTTGTCGACGTATGTGGTCTCACTGAAACCAAGTTGGATGAAAATTTTACAAGTTTGCAGTTTCACATTGACAATTTTTCTTTGTCTAAAAAGGATTGTAACTGCCATGGTGGCGATATTTTAACACATATACGTTCTGACATTCCACATAGGTACAGATCTGACCTCGAATTTTGTAGTGATGTTAATTAATCAATGACTTTGGAGATACATGTAAGGAAAGAAAAATGTATGCTAGCTGGCGTTTACCGTCTTCCATCGGTAAAGGCTGAAAAACTTATTAATGCTATAACTCATATCTCTACTGCCCTCGAGCTGGAAAGCAAGGCGTTTTTCATTTTAGGTGATTTAAATGTAAACTTTCTAAATGAAAATAAGGACAAAAAGGACCTAATTTGCTCCCTTGATATTTTTACTTGTGTAATGTTATAAAGTCTCCGACCACACCTACTCTTATCGATGTTTTTCAGACTAACTCCCCAATAAGTGTCGCCGAATCAGCGTGTATTGACACAGGGATAAGTGATTTTCACTACATAGTTCTTGCAAGTGCTAAAATACATATAGATCTCTTAAAGCAGACATCAAATATCGCAGCTTTAAGTCCGTTGATCAGAATAAATTTATTGTCGACCTAGACAGAGTCCCATTTCTCGTAGCTGGCATCTTTGACAAAGTTGACGTTGCGGTTTGGTTTCATGACACCTTGCTCAAAGAGGTGGTTGATCAGCACGCACCAGCAGGCATATTCTTATGGAAGATGAGACGTTGCACCATGATCCACATGAAGTATGTGTGATCTTTAACAATTATTTCTCATGTGTTGCTGATCACTCTCCAAATGACGATTCCACACAATCAACTAAACCCTCCAATTTATCAGGTCATCCGAGTACTTCCACCATTGCGGATGAAGTGAAAAACAAAAGCAATATAGAGTTTAATTTTCGTTCAGTCACTGAAGATGAAGTCTTAACATATATGAAGACGTTAAATTCTAAGAAAGCTACTGGACCGCATAACATCCCGCTCAAACTAATCAAAGCTGGTGCTGATGTCTTATGTGATGTGAAGTTATTACAAATCTATTGAATCAGGGAAATGCCCGTCTGACCTGAAAAAAAAAGCTGACGTTTTTCCTGTCTATAAAAGGGATGATTCTTTAAACAAATGTAACTATCGTCCTGTAAGTGTGTAATCATGTATTTCCAAGATATTGGAGGGTCTTTTCAATAACCAAATGATTAACTTCTTCAGTGATATATTTCACTCTTTGTTATGTGCTTTTCGTAAAAAATATGGCTGTCAGACTCTTTTCATGGAACTTGTAGAAGACTGAAAGTATGCCTTAGACAACCACGAAACGGTTGGTGTCATATTTATGGACCTCTCAAAGGCTTTTGATTCATTACCTCGTGATCTATTAATACATAAGTTACAAGGGTATGTCTTAACAAGTAATGCCTGCAAATTAATAAGCATCTATCTAAGTGAAAGAAAACAAAGAGTCAAGTATGGAGGTACTTCGAGCGAATGGACAAACATTTTAAAAGGTGTGACCCAGGGTAGTATTCTTGGACCCGTTCTTTTTAATATTTTCACCAACGATTTCTTTTATTTCAGTGTCACATTTACAACTGTGCCGACAACACGCTCTCTTTTCATGATTAAGATATACAAAAAGATCAAATCTGAACTTGAATCTGCAATGGCTATAGGTATCAAATGGTAAATATAGTTACATGAAAGCTAACCCTAAAGTTTGAAGCCATGGTTCTCTCTCCATTCAATTCTCTCTCGGCTATAAGTGACTTTAGTTTCGAAATCGATGGTGTTACCATATTTCCAGAAGAGTGTGTAAAACTACTGGATGTCTATATTGATGATAAACTTAAGCTCCATGATCACGTTTCTCGCATATCTAAGCAGGCTGCCAAACAAATAAGTGTCTTAAGGCGTTTGTCGAAAATTCTGAATAAAAAGGCAAAGCTACTTATTTTCAACTCTTTTATCTTGTCAAACTTTAACTACTGACCTTTAGTATGGCATCTTTGTAGTACCACTGACACAAACAAAATGGAAAAGCTCCAACAAAAGCCTTGCGATTTGTCTTTAATGATTCTCAGTTTTCTTATAAAAATATACTGTAACGTGCTAAGAAACCTCCACTTTCCTTAAGTAGACCCAGGAAAATTTCTATTGAGATTTACAAAATTCTTGCTGAAGAAAGTCCCTCTTTTATGAAAGATATGTGCGCAAAAAAATCTAAGTTACGATTTTCGGAACAATGAAAAAGTAGAGCAGCCTGATTACAAGTCAGTGACTTATGGAAGAAATGCTCTAAATTACCAAGGGGCCAAACTATAGAACAATTTGCCTTTCGATATAAAGCAAGCTACAAACTTATGCCAATTCAAAAACCTAATCAACAACTGGCTTGGCCCATCATATCTGTGCTCAATCTGTGTCCCATGTCAATTCAGAAAATGAGCTGTTTTGAAAATCACTTAGTTTCCTGATCACCAGCTGTAAATATTTTCATCTGTGA